>CAUYRB010097071.1:0-12923 GCA_963574695.1 Propithecus perrieri
TGCCTGTAGTCCCAGCTACTCAGGAGGCTGAGGCAGAAGGATTGCTTGAGCCCAGGAGTTTGAGGTTGCTGTGAGCTAGGATGACGCCACGGCACTCTAGCCAGGGCAACACAGTGAGACTCTGTCTCAAAAAAAAAAAAAGAAAAAAGAAACTGTACTTATCCTTATGATCCTACTTTTATGAAGTTCAAATCTGAGGCACAGCCAACCTATGCTATTAGAAGTCAGCATAGTGGTTAAGGTGGTGGGGTATGGAGAGCTGAGAGGGAGAGACAGGGTATACAAAGGGGCTTCTGAGAGAGGAATAATGTTCTGTTATTGACCTGCATGCTGGTCACAGGGATGTGCCCGGTCTGTGAAAATTCCCTAAGCTTGTGAATTCAGGGATTCCCCAAAGTCTCAAGCTGCATCATTCATAAAAGCGAAGAATCTATTTTAGAGGTTTTACAGCTTTCAAACACTTCTCAAATATATTCCTTCTTTAAAAGGTTGTTTATACTCAGCATCATTCCTTACAGGATTTGAGATAATTGAGGCAATATGTAAGAATACACACATATAATACCGAATAACTATTTGTGAAATCAACAAATGAAGCAAGTAGAAAAGTAAATTAAATCACAACCAGGGAAAATAGAATTAAAAGAAAAATCCATGGGAAAAAATAGAATCTAGGTATACAGGAAATACAGAATCTTAAAGTAAAGGGGTAAATTTTACAGAGCTATCTGTGACCAAAATAATTACTTACACAACATCAGCTAGTAAGTGACTGAGCTAGGACTTTAAATCTGCTCTGACTCCAACTATTGTATTCTTTCTACTACAGTAAGTGATACTTTTCCAGATTTTAGTATGGAGGAGTTGTTTGACAAAATGATTCCAGTAGCATTTTTCTAGGTAATGTATTAATTTCTTTTATCTATTTGCTACTTTTTGCATTCAGAGTTCTTCAACAAGTACCTCCCACCCCAGCTGACCTTTTGGCATATATATCATAATATAGATGATGTTTTCAACAATGTTTTCAACAATGCTATTAGAAATAAATTTTGGTGTGACTTAAGTGCCCCACGAGGGCAGGTTATGTGCCTCTTGCAGTCGCCATTTTATACTAAGTGCTTAACACCGGGCTGACACACAGTAGGTGCTCAGTAAATACATGACAAAGCAAAGAGTTAATTGTTAACCAACAGTACTAAAGCTATAGTCACAAGGGGTGAAGGTGTCAAATTCAACTGGAAGGTTATTTTGAGAGGGCTTGGTGACTGTTCTTGACTAGAGAAATCAGAATTACTCTGAGCAATTTCGAGAAGTTCAGCTCGCCATGTTTTACTCAGCTCCGTCCAAGCCAGTGGACACAGATGGCATTTTGAAGCCCAGTGACATGGTTTGTACCAAGAGTAGTTACGTGGCTCGCAAAGTGCTGTGGAGGAAAGCTGCGAGCTGCCTCGAAGGGGAGTGGCTGAAGGGCTTCGTTCTGCCCTCTCAGGCCTGGTGACTGTGGGACAACAAAAGGCTCTGGGATGCAGGAGGAGGGAAAGGAGTATAAAACCACCTGGTCTGGTACCTCTGTAACCAAACAGCAGGGAACTACTCAAGAAAAATCTGGTGATACTACACAGAGTTTCTGTGTGAACACCAGTAATGCCTTACCCCTTCCCAGATAACCTAAAACCTGGAATCAGATTACATGTATCTTGCCATCCTTCACTCCAACAGAACTCAGTCGTTGGTTCTCTAACAGGTAACACAACTAGAACATGACATGCATTCTCATCTCTCGCTCTCCTTTTCTGTCTGCTCGGCCACCTGGGGACCTCAGTCCTCCAGCCTGTTGAAATGTAAGTCTTGTAAGCCACCAGCCTCCTTTGTCACCCATCCCTTCTCTCCACGTGTGGTATTCAGGATGATGGGACCTGTGACACGTGGCTTGTGCATAAGAGGGACAGTCCAGTTTATGTAGGAACTCTGTTCTCTAGATACTCTATTTTCCTTCATATTTTGCAGAGAGAAATTAGATATATTTTTTAAAAAGTCTCCAGGCCACATGAGATCATTAAACAAGTCTTAATGTACCTTTTAAGCAATTTCAGTCCGGTGCTGCCTCGTCACATCATAAGCTACTGGCTCTAAAGAAGAGAAATTCTTGAGACCCAACATTAAGAATTGAAATGTATCCATGATCTCAAATCTAAATTAAAATTCTACCTCTTCCTTGTAGGGTCCAGGATATGCTGCCTAAATGGGCTTTGCTACCATGTACAAGATGTAAGGGTTGTTCTGTCTCCTGCCACAGCAAGTGCTTTGCAGGCTGGGAAAGGATTATGGCAGGAAGAGACTGTCCGAAGGATATTTCACTATGTAACAATTCTATTACAGAAAGAAGAGGCTGCACAGAGAAGTAGCTGTGAGTAGTAAAGTGAGTGGGAGGTTAGCTTCCAAACTCTCCATGGCAAAGCAAAAAGCCTAAAATACTCAAAACCTCTAAGTAATCAGAGGAGACTGTTAACCTCTTACACTGTGATTTCTATTAATGTAAAAGCGCAGACTTGAAATTTGATGTGCTTTACAAGAAAAGGCAGAAGGGAGAAACGTTCATACCTTTTTCTTTGTGGGGAGACGGACAGGGTACAGGAAGAAAAAAAAAGAAAAAACTGTATTCCTTTATTTCAATGTTCCTTTGACAGGTCAAGATCAGGCAGCAACTCAGGTCTGGTCCAAACCCTACAGGGACCATAAAAGTCACCTCGAAGAAATATACTCACTTTCCAGGGTCCTACTTCTTCTAGGGCAGAAACAACAATAAAGAATCCAGAGGTGAAAAGAATTAGTACATCATAAAAAATAAGAAAGAAAAATAAAATATTCTCACACTGACCGTCCCTAAGAGAATTTACTCACATACTTAAATTTATGCAGCAACTTACCAGGAGCCTCATAAATACTGGACCCATAATCAAGCTGTGATCATTCATTTTATTTACATTTCATTAGGGGGCACTAACGTAATGATCTTCCAAAGATTTCACTGCAGCCAATGAAAAAGGAAGTGGACGTCCTGAAGGGGGAGGGCATAAAAAGGGAACATCATTTGTCCCAAAGGCACAGAATTATTAAGAACAATCTGTTTTAAAAGTTACTATGCGTCTTTAGGCGTTCTCGACTCTTAATTGCATTCTAAATTATTTTTACTCCACGTTATCAAATATGAGGAAAGACCTGAATCTATCTAACTAAAGAATTTGGACTGAACTTTTAGCAGAACGTGGAAACAAACGTGTGTGAAATAGAGGCTGCAACAGTAATTTCCAATACACCTAGAACATTCACCATATATATTACCACTTGTCATTTACTGTTGGCAAAATCCATGACAACCTTTCAGGTACTTCCATAGCAATTTGAATAGCTGCACAAAAGGGCAGAGCAGTAATATACTGAATAAAACATCCAATGCCTGCATCATTCCTTTGAAGGCTGTCAGCTATACATTTTGAATAACCTGAAATGAAGATCAAAAGGGAATAGTATTCATTTATTTATTTATTTCACCTGAGGCAGTGAATGCAAAGAAAGTAAAATTTAGGATTAAAAAAAAAAAGTCTAAATTTAGGCAAACATCAATACCTTGTTCCTGAGAGCCATAAAGAAGTTCGATAATTTCATCTAAGTCACAAAGCATGACTTTGAGGTATAAAATCAAGGCCCAAGCAACAGAAAGAGTTAAGGAAATATAAAACCAGATATTCCTTCCTCTCACTCTTTTCCTTCTCGTTCACCTTCTATCTGACCTTCCGTGAACACAGTCCCTCTTGTATTCCAGTCGTGAGCATAACTACAGTTCTCTCCAGTAATTTCAGGTTGAGAATGGTTCCTTCTTCCTGTGGGGATTCCCTAGGAATTTTTCATGTTTCTCCCTCTTTTCTCAAGCACATTTTAAAGACAGGAAGAACGTGATAGAACTCAAGATGGGAAGACAAGAAAAAGAGAGGCTGTGTTATTTTGAAACGATGCTACCTAACATGCAGATACTAGTTTCGTATCAGCCTTAAAAGCCATCTCTAAACAGATTTAAAAGAACACAGTTAAAACTAGCTGAAGGCTAAAAATTGCTTGTCAAATAGTTTAACACAAAACCTATTTGCAAGTTTAACAGGCACCACTTAAAAACCTATCACTAGAGGACTATCTGATTCTCTATAATAGATTATTTAGCTAATAAGATTCTGCATATAGGGTATGCTATAATTACCTAATTAATAAACTAAATATGATCCTGATGCTCGTTGCTGGGACCGCACAGGCGCGAATTCTACCAGTGCCTCCGCCTACCTCCAGCAGACACAGAGACAGCCAAGGGAGTAGCACCTGCTCCTGCACCTCCCTGGATGGCCTGAGTTGTGGTGACTTTCATCTCTGAGGCGCTGTCCCACACGAGGCAGCTGCACAGCTTCAATTACCTCTACGGGGGACTCAGGGATTATGACACACAACGTTCAGGATTATTTTGAAGGCAAGCTTCCTGACAGTACCTATGAGACTGGATTTTGTGGAGCTGCCTGGGAACTTATCCCTCACTTAAAACATAGCTTCCCCATGGAAACGTGTTCATAGGTTTTAAACAACCAACCTGAAGGTGAATTGCTGGAAAAGAGCTCATTTGAAAGTTGTAACTGTTTATTGAAAAGCAACAACAACAAAAAAAAACGAGGCTCCCACTCAATTGGAGATTCTACCTCCAGTGTTTTTTGTTTGGCCCTTTAAGTCAGTGAGACCCTGGGTCAGTTACTTAAGTCTCTGAGAATCTAAGTTTTACTCATTTGTAAAATGAAGGTCATAACATTGTGCTTAGCAACCTAGTCAACAAATGTTCATTTCCTTTCTTCCTTCCTTGACCTTCCCATAGAAAAGTTTGAAAAGCCCAGGATACGGCAGGCAGAATTCTAAGATGACTCTAATGACCCACATCCTTGGATAATCCCCCAGCCCTGGGACTGTGGGAAGAACCTGAGATGATGATGAGATATCATTCCCACCAATCGATTAACTTCGTCTTAAGCAAAAAGATTATGCTGGGTGGGTCTGACCTAATCAGGTAAGTCCTTTACAAGATGGTGAAGCTTTGGAGAACTACTTCTCCTGAAAGCTTCAAAGAACATGGAGGCTGCCATGACTTCTATATTGCAAGACACTGAATTCTGCCAACAACCTGGAGAATTTGGAAGAGGACCCAGCTAAGCACTGTCCAGACTTCTGATCTACAGAACTGTGAGATAATAAATGGGTGTTGTTTTAAGCTATTAAGTTTATGGTAATTTGTTACATAACAATAGAAAACTAATATAAAGCACAGGTATAAATTTATGTGTTTCCATAACTATAGGGAAAAGTGGCATCAGAAATAACACCAAATACACATATTAGAAAGAGTAAAAGAAGAGGGAGGGGGAGAATTGAGATTTATTGTGCCACTGTGGCAAATGCTTTACAAATGTTACCTCTTGCAAAGAAAGTTTTATTTAGAAAGAAGTATAAAGTTCCAATTTAAAGCCAAGTTATTAACAACTTAACAAAAGTTTTAACTTCATTATCATAACTGAAATCTTTTAATACCAAAAGAGTATCATCCAAAGATGGCTTTGAAGATTTCATCTTAAAAGTATTCAGAACCACTACCAAAGGATAGGGGATTATGATCTTTGAATCAACTCTACAAACTCATTTGTTTACCATATACAGTCATTCAGGACAGATTTTCTCTGTTAAGTAGAAAAATAAACACTTTATTTTAGAAACAGATGCAGCGTAATCCATGTGGCAATGCAGAAAGCAATTGGCTGCACCAAAGATATTCAAAAGAAAATAGGAACTGTGAACTATTTTTTTAAATAACAAAATCAAATCTAAAAATATCCTCAAAATCTTTTTAAAATAGGAATTGTACTCATCGATTCTAACAAATCAATAGAGCAAAGAGTGGGGAGAGCGTTACTTATACTTTAAAAAGTCTGGACTGCTATGTAAAATACAACATTAAGGTTACAAGAACCCTTGAGGTGCCTTAAAAAACTAAAATTGACTTAACAGAGAAGATCGGTGAATACAAAGCACATCTTTGCTACTTTAGAATTATTTTGAAATTTCTAACTTTTATCATGCTCTAACTTTGATTCTTTTTTTAAAAAAGCATATGTATCATACATAGCCTCAAAACATTCTGGAATGTTGCCACAGGGAAAAGACAGCATTTTTTTTCTATAGGTACACATTTCTCAGCACTATAATTGATAGCCCAGTGTTCCAGGAGATGGACTAGAAATATTCAAATAAATACTAAAAAGTTTTAAGGACTCTTAGTAATAATTTTTGCTTAAAGACAAAACTTGAAGAAATGCATTCACCGTGCAATTCCATTAAACAAATGAGCCTCTTGGAATTTGCTGTCTTAATTTTATATAAGTATATTCCAAATGTGCGCTATAGATTGCATGAGATAATGACACCAGGAGCTCTCTAGGCCCCTGAAATTTCCCTGCAGTCACTACTAACTTTTAAAAAGCAGGAAACTCTAATAAAATGGAGAAGGATCTTTAAATGTTCCTTAATCTCAGAGTCTTTGTTCAATACTCTGTACTTTAAATAAGGTACAAACAGCATATTTTACTAGAAATATTAACTGTAGTTTGCATTTATAAACGCTTGCTCTGGGCTAGCACTTGACAATGTGCGTTATTACATTTAATTTGGTGACGCAGATACTATCATGAACCTCATTTCATTGGTAATGAAATTAAGACCTAGAAAGATTATTTAACTCGTCTAAGTTAAGGAGGTGGTGAGTGGTAGAATTGAGATGGTCAGTGCTATGGTTTGAATGTTTGTGTCCCTGTAAAATTCCCATGATAAAATCCTAACCCCTGATGTGATGGTATTTGGAAGTGGGAGGTGATTAGGTCACAAGGCAGAACCCTCATCAATGGCGTCAGTACCCTTAAAAAAGAAGCCGCAGAGAGCTGCCCTGTCCCTTTCTATCACCATGTGAGGACACAGCAAGAAGATGGCCATCTGTGAACCAGGACACAGGTCCTCAACAAAAACTTCCAAGCATCTTAATTTTGGACTTTCCAGTCTCCAGAAACGTGAAAAATCAATTTCTGTTGTTTATAAACCACCTAGCTTATATGCTTTGTTATAGCAGCCTGAATAGACTAAGACAGCTTCCAAAGCCAAAATGAGTAATCCTTATGTTATACTATCTTTCATGACATAATTACCCTTAATAAAATATTAGAGGCATGACATCTATTACGGCTACTTTACCACAAGAAGATGTCAATAAAAACTTTTGTACACATGCAAGCCAATAATCAAACAATTTTATATCTATAAGGACACAGCACACTCACCCTCTCTCACACATTCTCATACTAGTATCAACAGAGTGACACCTCAAACTACACGAAAGCTGTGAGCTACTTAATTGTACCTGAATAACTTTTTAATTTGCAGATCAATGACTATATTAATGTCTAAGCATAAAAGTACATGACATAATTAATCCAAGACCAAGAAGGCAGTCATGAAAAAACTTGATTGTGACTCCCCAACAGGTTTGTAATACAAGCTAATCACCCGAGGTAAATGTAAGATGCGTGCAAACATGATGCATGACAGTCTGGAATGTAGAAAATAGGAACTATATTCTTATCAAGGCAGTTTAGCGTATATTGTGAAATCTCATTTTTATCATCTTATATATAGTCTTCCAGTATGATTTTCAGTACAGGCATACTTCACTTTATTGCACTTTGCTCTACTACATTTTACAAGTAATCGTTTTTTTGTTTTTTTGTTTTTTTTTTAACACAAATTGAAGGTTTGTGACAACTCTGTGCCCAGCATGTCTATCAAGCACCATTTTTCCAACAGCAATGCTCACTTCATGTCTCTATGTCACATTTTTTTTTCTCACAATTTGAAATATTCTCACAGTATTTCAGACATTTCCATTATATCTTTTATGGTGATCTGTGGTTAGTGATCTTTGGTGTTACTATTGTCACTGTTTTGGGGCACCATGAATTGTGTCCATACAAGACAGCAAACTTAATCAATAACTGTTCTCACTGCTTCATTGACCAGCTATTTCCCTATCTCTATCCCTTCTCCTCTGGCTTCCCCATTCCCTGAGACACAACAGTATTAAAATTAGGCCAGTTAGTAACCCTGCAATGACCTCTAAGTGTTCAAGTGAAAGGAAGAGTCCCACATCTCTCACTTTAAATCATAAACTAGAAATGACTAAGGTTAACGAGGAAGGCATGTCCAAAGCTGAGACAGGCCAGAGGCTAGGCCTCCTGTGCCAAATAGTTACCCAAATTGTAAATGCAAACGAAAAGTTCTTGAAGGAAATTAAAAATGCTACTCCAGTGAACACACAAATAAGAAAACAAACAGCCTTATTGCTGACATGGAGAACATTTGAATAATCCAGACACAAGATCAAAGCAGCCACAACATTCCCTTAAGCCAAAGACTAAGCCAAAGCAAGGCCTTAACTCTCTTCAATTCTATGAAGGCTGAGAGAGGTGAAGAAGCTGCAGAAGAAAAGTCTAAAGCTAGCAGAGGTGGGTTCATGAAGTTTAAGAATCAATCTCCGTAACAAAAAAGTGAAAGATAAAGCAGCAAGTGCTGACGTAGAAGCTGCAGCAAGTTATCCAGAAGATCTAGCTAAGATCAGTGACGAAGGTGGCTACATTAAACAACAGATTTTCAATAGAGACAAAACATCCTTCTATTGGAACATAATGCCATCTAGGACTTTCATAGTTAAGGAGGAAAAGTCGATGCCTGGCTTCAAAGCTTCAAAGGACAGGCTCTTTTGTTAGGAGCCAATAATGCAACTTTCAGTTGAAGCTAATGCTCATTTACCATTCCATAAATCCCAGGGCCCTTAAGCATTATGCTAAACCTACTCTGCATGTGTTCTGTAAATGGAACAAGGAAGCCTAGATGACAGCCCATCTTTTTATAGCATGGTTTACTGAATATTTTAAGCCTACTGTTCAGACCTACTGCTCAGAAAAAGATTCCTTTCAAACTATTACTGCTCACTGACATGTACCTGTTCACCCAAGAGCTCCCATGGAGATGTACAAGATTATTCTTGTTTTCATGCCTGCTAACACAACATCCGTTCCACAGCCTGTGAATTAAGGAGTAATTTCAACTTTCAAATCTTAGTATTTAAGAAATGCATTTCATAAGGCTATAGCTGCCATCGATGGTGATTCCTCTGCTAGATCTGGGCAAAGTACATGAAAACCTTCTGGAAAGGATTCATCATTCTAGATGCCACTGAGAATGTTTGTGATTCATGAGAGAAGGTCAAAATATCAACATTAATAGGAGTTTGGAAGAAGTTGATTTTAATCCTCATGGATGACTTTGAGGGGTTCAAGAATTCAGTGGAGAGAATAACTGCAGACATAGCAGAAATACCAAGAAAATTAGAATTAGAAATGAAACCTGAAGCCTGACTTGCTGCAATCTCATGATCAAACTTGAATGGGTGAGGAGTTGCTTTTTATAGGTGACCAGAGAAAGCGGTTTCTTGAGATGGAATCTACTCCTGGTGAAGATGCTGAGAACGCGGTTCAAATGACAACAAAGGATTTAGAATATTACCTAAACTTAGTTGATATAGTAGTGGCAGGGTTTGAGGGGACTGACTCCAATTTTGAAAGAAGTTCTACTGTGGGTAAAATGCTATCAAACAGCATCACATGGTACAGAGAAATGTTTGTGAAAGGCACAGTCAATTGCTGCAGCAACTCACTGTCGTCTTATTTTAAGAAATTGCCACAGTCATCCCAACCTTCAGCAACCACCCGCCTGATCAGTCAGTAACCATGAACATTGAGGTAAAAACTTCCAGGAGCAAAAAGATGACTCACTAAAGGCTCAGATGATTGTTAGCATTTTTCAGCAATAAAGTATTTTAAAATTAAGGTATATACATTGTTTTAGACATAACATTATTGCACACTTAATAGACTACAGTATAGTGTAAACATAACTTTTACATGCACTGGGAAACCAAAACATTCATGTGCTGTTTTACTGTGATATTGCTTCACTGTAATATTTGCTTTATTGTGGTAGTCCAGAATTGAACTCACAATATCTCTGAAGTGTACCTGTATACAAATAGATCCAAATTTCTGTTGCAAATTAATCAGAAATGTTTTATATGTAGAGCTAGAAAATTTATCTGTAACAGAGATGACAAAAGGTCATTATCTCATATAGAAAATATTTAGAAATTGATAAAAAAAAAATACAAATGACCCAAGAGACATAACGGAAAAATACGTGAATAGATATTTCTCAAAGAACATCTAACTTGCAAAATAAGATGATAAAATGTTCTGTTGGTGAGTGAAATGCAAATTAAATTAACAATAAGATATCTTTATACAGCAACTGGCAAAATACATAACATTGTTAAAATACTTATTGCTGGTAAGGATATGGAAAGAGATGGTACTTCTCAAATAGTTTGCTAGTGGAATACATTTATATATTATTTCCTCTCTCTGGTTCAGTTTGGTTACTTTCTATTAACTTGTCTTCCAGTTTAACAATCCTGTCTTCTACTGTGTCTAATCAACTGATAACCTATCCATAGAGTACATTTTAGATATTGGATTTTTCAGTTATGAGAGTTTCCATTTGCTTTTTTTCCCTCCATAAATTTCAGTTCTCTGTTGAAATTTTTCAAATTTTCATCTATTTTTCTTTAGCATTTTATGTTAAATGATTAACATAATTTAATATTAATCATGTTATTTTTACATCCCTATGTTGTATCGCCAATCTCTAGAACAAAATTAGAACTACAAATTATATGTTATCTGTTTTTTCTCTTGTATTTTGGTCATATAGCCCTGTCTTTTAGCATACTTGTAACTTGATTGTCAGGTATCGTGTATACAAAACTGAAGAGGTTCTGAATCAGTGCAGTATTCCCTAACCTTTATTTTTTCACTATCATTCCCATAAAAAGCTTTATTAGACTTTTTTCCTTAATTTCCCCAAACCACCAGATATATTATACATACATGTTTATATACTGTAGGCCTTCGAAGGGCCCCAAACCATTATAATATTTAATATGTGTTTCACCCCTCAAGGACCAATCTTTACCTCCTTGAGAGCAATATTGTCCCTATGGAGACTGCATGCTCTAAATGATGTTATCTTCTATCAGAGAGAGTCGTTCTTCTTCTTCTAGGAAGATAATTAATCACCTTAATGCAATTGCAGCCTGAGCTGAGTCAAGGTTAGTTACAGTTTAGGTGTGGTTTAGCATACCTCTGATTCACCCTTGTTCCCAAGGTAAAACTTTTCCCAGGATTTCAATGGACAGCCTGATGGGTCTTTGCCCAACTCCTCTTTAAACTCATGACTAGAACACAGTCATCACCATTCTCACTATAAAAGCAACTAAGACAGTGTTCTGATTAAAAGGAATAGGGCCGTGAAATTCAGGTGTTTTTTCTTATATATATATTTTGAAGTGATTTTCTCCTTCTGGATAGCAAGCAACTCCTAATTAAAAACAAGGGCCAGGCCAGTGGCTCACGCCTCTAATCCTAGCATGCTGGGAGGCAAAGGCAGGAGGATCACTTGAGCTCAGGAGTTTGAGATCAGCCTGAGCAAGAGCAAGACCTAATCTCTATTAAAAATAGAAGAAATATCCAGGCGTGGTGGTGCACACACGTAGTCCCAGCTACTCGAGAGGCTGAGGCAGGAGGATCGCTTGAGCCCAAGGAGTCTGAGGTTGACTCTACACGGGGTGACAGAACGAGACTCTGTCTTTCAAAAGGAACAAGGCGCTATGTGACAAAATTACTACATAACTTAAAAAATTGTTCAGTTATGTGGCCCTTTAAATTATATTTCTTACACTAGAGACTATATTTCACAGACAGTCTACATTTATCATAATAAGGAATCAGAAGCATTTCAGGAACAAACTATCTTTCATAATCATTATGTAATGCTGATTTGGGAATGTGGTTCAATGCAGTATGATGGTTCAAAAAGAGGTAAAAATACTGGAAAAGAAAAATAAAAGTTATTTGTACATGATATAATTTCATATCTAGAAAGCCAAACAGAATCATTTGAAAAACTACTGGAATATAAAAGTAGCCTGAACACATCCCATATAAATACATAAAATTTAACAGTTTTGCTACTAGTGACAAAAAAAAAAATGTATTAAAAAAGCCTACTGGGAGGCCAAGGCGGGCGGATTGTTTGAGCTCAGGAGTTCGAGACCAGCCTGAGCAAGAGTGAGACCCCGTCTCTACTAAAATTAGAAAAATTAATTGGACAACTAAAACTATATAGAAAAAATTAGCCGGGCATGGTGGTGCATGTCTGTAGTCCCAGCTACTTGGGAGGCTGAGGCAGAAGGATTGCTTGAGCCCGGGAGTCTGAGGTTGCTGTGAGCTAGGCTGATGCCACGGCACTCTAGCCCGGGCAACAGAGTGAAACTCTGTCTCAAAAAAAAAAAGCCTATTTAGGCAGGGCACAGTGGCTCACGCCTGTAATCCTAACACTCTGGGAGGCCGAGGTGTGTGGATCGCTCAAGGTCAGGAGTTCGAGACCAGCCTGAGCAAGAGCGAGACTCCGTCTCTACTAAAAAATAGAAAGAAATGATCTGGACAACTAATATATGTGTGTGTGTGTGTGTGTGTGTGTGTGTGTATATATATATATATATATATATATAAATTAGCTGGGCATGGTGGCTCGTGCCTGTAGTCCCAGCTACTCGGGAGGCTGAGGCAGGAGGATCGATTGAGCCCAGAAGTCTGAGGTTGCTGTGAGCTAGGCTGACGCCACGG
>CAUYRB010097072.1:0-56987 GCA_963574695.1 Propithecus perrieri
GTGGAAGAAGAATGAGAAGAGTCTACGGGGAGGGGAACTAAGAACACAAGGCACTCCAGAGGAATCGGTGACTTTGAAAGTGAGGAAGTTTGCCTTGGGATATTCTGACACAAATCATTCATTTACCCAACATTTATTAAGTAGCTTGTCTGTGCCAGTTCTGGACTTGCTATGGTTTGAATGTGTTCCTTCCAAAATCCATGCATTGCCAGTGTGGTAGTATTAATAAATGAGGCTTTTAATTTGCAGTGCAACCTCTGTGGAAAAGAATTTGGAGATACCTCAAGCAGTGATTTTAACTCTGGTTTCTTTCTTACATGTGGACTCTTAATGAGGGAGGCTAAATACAGGACCAATGTCAGTCTGCGGAAGGAGCCTATCTGGACTGCAGCTACTATGTCTGATCCATAGAGGTGCCAAGTTTGTGTCTAAGCCCTGCTCTGGTGTTATGATTTTTCCTCTTTTTATGTTTTCTTTATCATTGCTCTGTATTTCAAACAGGTAACATGTATCAAGGCATGACATCTTCATGCCATCTGACTAGAGATTATATTTAATCTCCTATTATTCATTAAATTCACAAAGTCAGTTAAATGAAAATCCACATTCAGGTGTATACTAATAATATTTTAATAGAAGATAAACTAAGACCATTATGTTTTGGGAAAAATATACACATATTAAGATGGCACACTAAAATTAACCTAAAAACTAAACACTAGTAGTTTTCCCTGTCAAAGCTGAATTTTAATTGTTTTTATGTATCTGTGTCATTGTCTAGAATATAGGCTCTTGAGGAATAGGTGTATAAGTGTGGATTGCTGTAATTTTCTGTCATACTCTTTAAAACTAGAATGATACCTGAAAATCAGGTCTACACATATGAATTGACTCAATGAGCATTTTGGGGGCATACTGGCATAGATGCAACTTCTATACTACAGTACTTTTCAGGTTATCATCCACAATATAAACAGGCAATATATTCTTTTTTTGAAAAAAAATTGCACAAGTTGGCCAGTGATGAGCAAGAAAACTTCATGTATTCTCTAAGAGTATACAAGAGTAATCTAATATCATTTCATTTTCAATAGACTTTCCTATTAAGTTGATATAAAATATTTTCTTAATTTTCAGTAATTTGATGAATTTCTTAATATTGATATAAATATAATGTGTTGATATAATCATCTACATTTTCAGATACATACAATTATCTCTTTAAAAGCTACTTACTCAATTCAGGGCTTATTATTTTTCTCTGCTTTTAATTGATGATTTTTTGAAAAGACATCACTTCAAGATTTTCAGTAGGGCAGTGCTGTTGTCTCTGTTACTGAACAGCAAATGTATGAAAGAATGTGAATATGCACTCCTGTTCAATCTTTGGGTTTTAGGACTGTATCAGTGTTTTTTGAAGAATAAGAAAAATATCCCTTTAGGAAAGCAATGTTATCGTTGCTTAAATGTATGTACCCACAAAACACCTATTAGAATAGCCAACATCTTAAACACTGACAACACCAAATGCTGGCAAGAATATGGAAGAACAAGAATTCTAATTCATTGCTGATGGAAATGCAAAATGGTATAGCCACTTGGGAAGGAAGTTTGGTAGTTTCTTACAAAACTAAACATACTCTTATACTATGAGCCAATAATTGCACTCCATGGTATTTACGCAAATTAGTTGGAAACATATCCACACAAAAACCTGCATACAAATGTTTATAGCAGCTTTATTTACAATTGCCCCAGCTTGGAAACAATCGAGTTGTCCTTCAGTTGGTGAATGGATAAATAAACTGCTACATCCAGACAATGGAATATTATTCAGCTCTAAAAAGAAATAAGCTATTAAGCCATTAAAAAAACATGGAAGAACTTTAAATGCATATTACTAAGTGAAAGTAGCCAATCTGAAAAGGCTACGTATTGTTGAATTCCAACTATATGGCATTCTGGACAAGGCAAAACTATGAGGACAATAAAAGGAAGAGTGGTTTCAGCGGTTGCCAGGGGTTAGGGGGAGGGAGAAATGAATAGCTGGAATGTAGAAGATTTTTAGAGCAGTGAAACTTCTTAGTACAAGTTGAATATTCCTTATCTGAAATGCTTGGGACCAGAACTGTTTTGAATTTGGGACTTTTCTGGATTTTGTAATATTTGCATTATATTTACTGGTTGAGCATGCCAAATCTGAAAATCTGAAATGCTCCAATGAGAATTTCCTTTTAGAATTATGTCAGCACTCAAAAAAATTTGGATTTTGAAGAATTTTGGAGTTCAGATGTTTGGATTTGGTATAGTCAACCTGTATGATACTTTAATGGTGAATACATGTCTTTACATATTTATTCATTCAAACCCATAGAATGCACAACACGAAGAGTGAACCCTAATGTAACCTATGGATTTTGGGTGATGATGTATGAATGTAGGCTCATCAGTTGTAACAAAGATACCACTGTGATATGACATTTTGATAGTGGGGGAAGTTGTGTGTATGTGGAGCTAGGGTGTATATGGGAAATCTTCCTACCTTCCACTCAATCTTGCTATGAACCTGAAACTCCTTGAAAAAATAAAAGTCTATTTAAACTAGAGTATTTGTTAGGACAAAACATGTTTTTTAAGAACAAATTTTAAAACATACTTCACACAGTACCATATGCTCATGAGTGTACAATAATTCCTTTGGAAGTGCTTATCTTCAACCATGTATATTTAAATAAGTTTTATCCATATAATAGCAGGTATTTTATTTCCCCTTTCTGCATATATTTAACATGGTAATTAATTCAGCCTGGTATTACTCTGGCTGTTATTCAAAGCCTCACACAAGTTTGTTAATTTGTCACTTGTTCCTTATACATCATTTTGGCTATTTAATAAGCAGTTACAAAAGTCAAGAGATTCCTGCTCCAGCGTGTGTTATAATTGAATATGTACTACATAATACAGTTAAATTCAGAACAAATTATCAATGGCAGATGATCCTTTAGTTATGAGGAAAGCCTCTGTGGGAGTGACTATGTAAAGATGATGAAATAATGAAATAATGACAGCAAAAGGCCTTGGAATATAATATGATATAATAATAAAAGGACTCTAAGGACTTTCCAGTCTAAAGTATAGAAAGGCATTTCTAAGGCTATCTGCTGTCATTTAGTTGCCAGTCATTTTACCATAAAAGCATTAGTTTTAGATAAATGTTTCCATCATCTTCCCCCAATATTTTTAGGTCATCTTTGAAAGTCTACCTCTAAGAACAATTAGGAAAGTAGTAATAATGTCTTGTGTGTGATCAAAACTATTCTTAGTAGCAGGACTTTTGTTGATGTTGTGGTAATTGATGATTAGTTTTTAGTGCAACTATTTCTCAGGTGACTGTGTGAAAACATTTTTAAACATTTACACTATGCTTCCAAAATGGAACACTTTGTTATAGTTATATCTGTGAAATAAATGACATTGTGTAAAACATTATAGCAGATCTTTTAAAGCGAGTTGACAGGATGACAGTACAGTTACTCACAGTTCAGACTACCACAATATAGAATGTAATGAGCCATAATGCTATTATTTTTCACTTTAGAATTTTAATGTTGTGTTTTGTACAGTTCTTAAAATATCATGCATAAAACATTGTGCTGAAACAATAGTGAGTTGTATATTCATAATGTCATTAGGACTCAACAGTCTAATAACCATAGGAAACAATGGAAATTTTTCCTCAGACTCTTTTGGAAACTGGTTACAGGAAGAACTACTGCAGGAAGGATCTGATATTTGAAAGGGTGGATCTGTAGATATAATAGTTTGATCTTTTTTGTTGCTGGCAATCTCTATAAATGAGTAGGGTGTTTGAGGCTATGGCATCTTTAGTGATAGGGTGATCCTGTTTTACTCATCCTCAGTGCCCACCAGAAAAAAGACAATCACATTCCCTTGATAGTGAATTGATTACTAACTAAATGTGAAGGAGGGCAAGAGGCCTGGAAGAATAATGTCTGTGTACAATGGAGTTTTAACTCACCATTTTGTAAAATAAGTTGTACATGAATCTCTAAGAACTTGGATTTTCTTCTAATATGGTGTGACATAATTTCATCATCATGATTACTAATGGAGTAATATATTTTGTTTCCAAATATTAATAAAAACAGCAAAGTATAAGAATTGAATGAGAAGGATGCTACATTGCAGATTTAATAGTGTGTATGTGGCACTGGACAAGTAAGCATAAATTATTCTCTTGGAATGAACCACCATTGAAAGAATAGTTCTGTCAAGTAATGCCATTTACTCTCCTTATTAACATACAGAGCAATTCTGTTGGATCACTTAGCTTGGTGAGCTTATTAGGAAAATCACATTGGTTTCAGCAAAGAACTCATCTGACCTTTCTAAATGAAAATAGCATGATACTAAAAATAATTGGCGGAAGGACCATCTCTACACACAGAATGGTCTTTTGCAATCAAGTACCATATTGAGAAGAAACTTTTATTTTTTATGTTTGGAATACAGAAGGATTTTCTGTTTTGTTTTAATTAAAGAGAATAAATGTAGTATTTACATTAAATGCAAATAGCACCTTTTTTCCTGCAATGAGTGTTTTTTAGAAATGGATACCTTTCCCCATCTTGATCTCCAGAAACCCCTTGATCACACCAAGAGAGCAGGTATGCTTTTTGGAAAATAGAAAAATTGCAGGTAAGTTATATTTAAAATATCTGAATTTTTGCACATATTATAGATTGGTGACTAAGAATTGTTCAAGATGTGTTACTCAGTTATATGGTTATAAAGGGGCTGAAAAGCTCTAAATGTAACATTTTACTAATACCCAAGAAGAAACTCATTTATAAGTAACAGGAAAAATGAATAGTGGTCTGCATAGTCACAATATCATAATGCTCTATCCTTTATTTAAAAAATGAAACATCGCCCTTATCATTTAATAATTGAGAAAATCTAGAATGAATAATTTTGAGTAAGGTATACTTACTATTAATTTTTCTCAAATGTATTCATCAAACCACGTTAGTTCAGGTGAAACAAAAACAGGGAATTTAGTAAATGTTTATATCTAATATATAAAATTAAAATATAAATATATTTTTCTTTTGAGATGACAGATGTACATTCTCAGTTGAAAAGTCAGTTTCTATTTTAAAGCAAGATTAATGTGTACTTTGTGATTAATTTAAAATATAAATATATTTCCTCTCATCCTAGAGCAGAATGAAAAGATCTTGAAGGATTTTTATTAATCAAATAATCTAGAAGCCATACTTTTCTAGGAAAAATATTTAGAGAAATATACCCAACCTTCAGGCTTGGGTAGTGTTACCATCAAACTATAGTATAATTTCCTATCATTCTATGGCTGTAGAAAATTAATTTTTAAACATTAGGTAATATCATATTCTATTATATCATGACTACTCATTGTTTTGTCCTCAATTGTACTTAATATATTTGTTCATATTTTAAACTAGTCTGAAAATATCTGGCAAGAAATTTGTGGCAATATCTTTATGATATAGGATGCTAGCTTATGTATGCATAAGGAAAATAATTAGACAATTCAGAAAACATAATATTTATAGTTTAGTACATAAATATATTAAAAAGACTTTCTTGATTATGAATATAAATATTATAAAACACAATTGATGAGACTATGAAAAACCAAAGTGTCCACAAAACCTAAATTCTTGCTCAAACACATGATTAAGCTGTCAGCAGTAAAAATAAAAAGGAGATTCTTTTCTTTGTGTTAGAAACATTTAAGTTCCACTCTTTTAGATATTTTAAAATATAAAATACCTTATTGTTAACTATAGTCACCCTGTTGTACCATCAAATATTAGATCCTGTTGGGTTCATAATAGTTGTATATATTTATGGGGTACATGTGATGTTTTGATAGAGGGATGCAATGTATAATAATCAAATCAGGGTTTGATTTGAAACAAGAAAAAAAACAAGACAAATTTTTTTTACGAAGTCAAAACCTTTATCCAAAGCCAACTTTGTTCCCCCAATCTTGTTTAAATTTTGGATTTTTCTAGCCAAATTTTAATAACCTGTATTATTTTATCTACTCACCAGAACAACCATTCTGTATAAGATTTATATTTTAGCATGCTGATAATTGTTTTTCTCCGATTTATTCCTTTTATGAAGCATCACATCAAATAATGAACCTTAAAATTGTTGAATATTAAAACTGATTTCAAACATGTGTTACCATCTTCCCACTAAACAAAGAAGTGTATTAGCAAATCTGCATCAAATATAAGGAAAAAAAGCCTAAGGGAAGAACTGAAAATGTTCTTTTCTAAGACACATGAAAAAAATTTGATAACTATCTTTGCATATATCTTATCTGCCCGAGCCCCCCAAATTTTAGGATAATGATAAACTTTTCAGAATGTGTCAATGTAATTTTTATAATTTGATATATCACAACTTTGTTCAAGTCTTTGATTTTTTATTATCCTAAGAGAAAATATTTAAAGTCCACTTTAAAAGTACCTACATCATAACAAAAATGAAAGGGATGTAATGTAAACAATAGAGTAATTTCCAGAGAAACAAACCTATGTGAAGGGAAATAAAGCAAATTTATATATAATTAAGTATTACTAGTACTGCTGAAAATCAGATTTATAAACTATCAAGAATACTGGGAACATATTATCAGATATCTGAATGCAAAAATGGAAAATATTTGATTTTTAATAGTGAAATTTTCTATTTATTGTTACAAAATAATATGTACTTATATGGAAAGGAATATGAGCTGCTTTATTTTAATGGTTAGCTTCTTATTAAAGGAAAAACAGGTGTATAAAAATTTTAGTTTGAAAACTATTAATACATTAAAATATTAATCAAGAGCCATAGCTAATTACTGATGGGATTTCATGGTTGTCTCTGTGAATAAATTACTCTTACACTAACAAAAGTTAGTAAATAAGAATGAGGATTTGAATAGAGTTTGAAAAAAATGTTATTAGCACTTTATGGATTTATTGGTTTCCATCACTAGAGAAACATTGGTGAAGCTGATATTTTTTTGTTATGACCACTGACAACTGCTGTGAAATGTCAAGATTCCATTGGAATTTTTCCACTTAGATGAGGGACTTAAAATTGTTTCAGCTATTGTTTTGCCAAGCAAACTTGTTCTATTTTATGGATCAGAGGTAGAACTAAACAAATTTTTTCAGTTAAACTTTCAAAAATCTCCATAGCACCCAGTAGTTTAAAATTCATTCGCTGAAATTTCTTTGTTCAATCTGAAATGATAAACATATATATTTTTAGCAATAATGAAAGGAGGTTTTAACTCTGTAATCAATGCTTCCAATTTTTTATAGCTTGTCTTTCCATGATTTTTTTAGTTCTATTAAATTGGTAGAAGTGGTTCATGTCTTTATTATTAAAGAATTGTTATGAAGAGCCTAATATATCTAAATAAACTTGTAGATAAATTCCCATTCATTATTCTTGGTCTGTATCAAACTTCCAATTAATTATTGCTTGTAGTATGTACTGGGCATGTACATACTAAAATGGTATGAGTATAGTTTCTCCATAGGAGATGGATGCTCTTTTTGGTTGATACCTAAGAGTTGTACATATTTTTAGGGCACATGTAATATTTTGATACAGTCATATAATGTGTAATGATCAAATCAGAATAATTGGGATATACATCACCTAAAATATTTATGTGATGGACCATGTCTTGATGTTCAATATTTTTAGTTTTACCTTGATTTTATTTTTGTCGTGTCCTCATTTCAAAGTGACTCATAATTCAGAATTATCCAACTAAATCATAATAGAGAACCTATTATTGGCTAAAATGAATCCAAAAATTTAGCATTGTTCTTGTCCAAATACAAACATGCAACTGTTTTATTTCACATTTTATATATGAATATAACTGGCTAATCATGGGTTATTTACCTTATGAGAAAATACCTAAATAACAATAAGTTATTAATAATAAGTACCTATTTATATGATAACCTTTTAAATGTGTGCATGTTGCTTTAATGAAAATTTCAGATGTTATATAATTCTTTTTTTAAGTAACTAAATTCTCAGGATAAATTGTTTCTAAATACTATGCCTCTTAAGTACTGGAAAATGCTGTATCTAGCTTCAGCTTCAAGTTATTTGTTTCTATTTGTGAAAAGAAAGCTGAAACCCTTTTTCCAGGCTACCTTAGAGATTATGAACTAACATTTTAGTAACACTTTCCAAATACTTTAGTAGTTTAAGCATTGACGGTAAGTTGCCTTCCATTTCGGTTGGACTTATTTGAGTCATCAGTAAATTCAAACTATGCTCTAAGGGTATCCACGATTATAAAGTTCTTATTTCACACATTAAATTTTGCTTCTTCCTTTACAAGTTAAAGTACCAATTTTCATTCATTTTATTTATTTATTTGTAATTACTTTAATACATTATGTTCTCAAAATGTGACCCACAAACCACCTGCATTGCCAACCACAGATTTTCTCAGTTAGTATCTCAGTGGAGAAGCCTTTGGTATTATCAAAATTATCCACTAATATACTATTCTGTAGAGAAACTAGATTGGTCATACATCTGTTACATATAACTCCCTATACCTGAATACTAAGTAAATGCAGTTTTGAAAAATGGTGAATTATCTCATGTAGTAAGGAGTTCAGAGGTAGCTTGTTTGTCATTGGTTTAGGCATATTAATGTGACTGTTCTGTCCAATCAATGTCAGAAAAAGAATAGGATCAACATGATTAGCCTGGGCCAATCACAATTTGTTATTTGTTCTTTGGGATGGGTTCATTCCCTGAGCACAGCAGAATTGGAGTTCTGTTGACAAAGGTTATGAGGAAACTGGATGGACAGGTCTAAAGATTATTTTTATTTGAATTGTGCATTGTTAGACCTGGATGTAGAAATAAATAGGTATTGTTATACTGTGTACTGAATTAGATCAGTATCCCAGTTTCTCTGAATTTTATTAATCTTATGTCATTGCTTTTATTTTATTTTATTAATTTATTCATTGATTTTTATTTTTGCTACATGTACAAATACTTTCAAGAGGGCGTTCGACCAAATACAGTAATGTGTAATTCCAAAGTCCAGATTTCATCAATAGGAATAAAAAGTAAGTATTATGATTCCAAAGCATTTATGGAAAACTTGATCTTTTCCATTGCTAATTAGTCAGCCACAAAATATATCTTTGAACTGGCTTAGCTCTACATATAATATGTGACTACTCTCATTCTTAGGGTTATCTAAGCATCTTTTTTAAAGGTACTATTTTGTGTCTCTCAAGATATGATATCTTTTCTGCACCATTTCAAAGTATAAATATATTTTTCTTCACAACTACATTCTTCTGCATAAAGAAAGAATAAATATAATTTAGAATATATATACCAGAGTTTTTATAATTATATTTCTATCTGATATGGTTTGACATGAGTAGTTATTTTCTTTTTTCTACTGTTTAACAAAATTGATAGTTGGAGGGAAATTTCCGTATATTTAAATAAATACAGTAGTTAAGAAAGAATCGCTTTGAGTTTCCCAAAATTATATTAAATAAAAATATACAATATATGTGTTTGTGTATATATGTATGTGCGTGTGTGTGTGTGCGTGATTTGTGAATATACGTCTATGTATATATCTGTGTGTGTGTGTGTCTTCTAATAACTAACTGAATGAATTAGGGGCAGACCAGGAGAACAGTATGTCTTCAACATGATATAAGCAATGTCCCAATCAAATAAAATGTATGTATGTATTATTTTGATGTAAATGCAATAATGAAATATAGAGCACAATGGCTATATAATTTGGATTTAGATTAGAGCAATAATAAAGCATAGTTGTGCTTTCTATAGAAAGTTACCCACTTTAATGCAACTTTCTATACATATAAACTTTTATTAATAATAAGATTATAGAAGAATAAAAAGTAATAAATACAACCCTCTGCATTCTGTAGTATCCCAAACCCAAGGTTATATTTTCACCTGCTGTATTGCGTTTATTGGCTTTGTGTTTGGCACCTAATACGTGGCAAATATAATTTTAATTTTCAAATTGTTGTTTCTTTATGTTGGTGCCAAACATCTATCTAATCCTGTCATGACCCTGGATTAATCTGTTGTTCGTTTCTGGGTTATGTTACAGCAACAAGCTAAGAAAGTATATGTGAGATTAGAGTTATAAATTATTATCTATAGGTTTATCATACACCGGGGAATTATTGGCAGTACTTGTCTTTTCATTTTGTATGGTAGAAAAATTTCAATTTATAGAATAATTTCCTTTTTAATAATTATGCCATAAATAAGCATACTTCTACCATTTATTCCTGTGAAAGATGGAGAGTATTTTTTAAACTGACTACATTGATAAATGTCATTTCTAATTTTCAAATTTTCTGTCTATAAAAAAGAATGACAATTTTTCTCATTAAAAATAAAATGTGAAAATAAAAATGGAACATACACCCATATTTGAAAATTATTTTTAAAATAAAAAGATGATAATTTTCTCATAGAAAAAAATGGGAAATTAAGATTTTGAGGTGAAAAATTAAGCAAAAAGAACAAATCCGAAGGCATCACATTACCTAACTCCAAATTATACTACAAGGCTATAGTAAACAAAACAGCATGGTACTGGTATCAATACAAGTAGAGACATAGACCAATGGAACAGAATAGAAAATCCAGAAATAAAACCATCTACCTACAACCAACTGATCTTCAACAAAGCAGAAAACAACATACACTTTGGAAAGGAAGCCCTATTCAATAAATGGTGCTGGGCAAACAGGATAGTCACATACAGAAGAATGCTACAAGACCCCTATGTCTTGCCATATACAATATTAATTCATGATAGATAAAAGACTTGAAAGGCATGAAACCATAAAAATTCTAGGAAAAAAACACAGGAAAAACTTGTCTAGACGTCACCCTAGGCAAAGAATTTATGACTAAGAACCCAAAGGCAAATATAGCATTAATAAAAATAAATAAACGTGACTTAATTAAATTGAAAAGCTTCTGCACAGCAAAGGAAATAATCCACAAAATACATAGACAATGTACAGAATGGGAAAAAATATTTGCAAACTATGCATACAACAAAGGGCTAACATCTAGAGTCTACAAAGAACTCAAAGAAATCAAGAAAAAAATGAACTATCCCTTTAAAAAGTAGTCAAAAGACATGCATAGAAGTTTTTCAAAAGCAGATAGGCAAATGGCCAACAAACATATGAAAAAATACTCAACATCATTAATCACTGGGGAAATGCAAATTAAAACCACAGTGAGATAGCACCTTACCCCAGTCAGAATGGTCATTCTTAAAAAGTAAACGAACAATAGATGCTGGCAAGGATGTAGAGAGAAAGGAATGCTTATACACTGTTGGTGGGACTACATAGTAGTACAACCTGTATGGAAAACAGTATGGGGATTCCTCAAAGATTTAAATGTAGCCTTACCATTCAATCCAGCAATCCCACTACTGGGTATCTACCCAAAGGAAAAGAAACCATTATATCAAAAAGACAGCTGCACTTGAATGTTTATGGTAGCATGATTCATAATCACAGAGATGTGGAATCAACCTAAATGCCCAAAAATTCATGAGTGGATTAAGAATATGTGTATGGTGTGTGTCCACACACACACACACACACCCCCCACACAAACACACACCATGGAGTAATACTCAACCATAAAAAGAAATGAAGCAATGTCTTTTGCAACAACTTGGATGGAATTGGACACTATTATCCTAAGCGAAGCATCTCGGGAATGGTAAAACAAACACCAACTATACTCTAATAATTAGGAACTAAATGATTGGTGCATGTGGGCACAAAGAGATATAAAGGTCATTGGAATCCAAGAAGAGGTGAGGTTAGGAAGGGGTAAGGAGTCCAAACTTACCTATTGGGTACAATGAACACTATTCTGGTGATGGGCACACTAAAACCCCCAACTTAAGCATTATACAAGATATCCATGTAACAAAAACATTTGTACACCCTTAATATTTTGAAATTTAAAAAAGAAAAAAAGTTAAATTTCTTAGAAAATATCTAGAAAATACTTTTTCTTCTCTACTGTGAGCATATATCTTACAGTGTGACAATCAGAGGTACTTATATAGAATAGCCACAAAAATGACTATTTTGAATAACTGATTTAATTCAAGAGTAAATTTTAACATAAATTGTCATAATAGGTTACGTAAATTATTTTAGGGTAGTTGATAATTGTTTTTTTCAATTAAATGTAAGCTTCATGCAACCCAATCTTAACCAACATAAAAATTCTTATAACTCTTGGTGGTTAATAATTATACTCCGTTTGCATCTATAGCAATCCATAAAACCACTATTCAGGATGAATCATATATATTTTTAAGTATCACAAGTAATTAGCACAAAAAGCTGAAAATAAAATGTCTTTTTTAAAATTCTATAATAAATTTCAGCCACATTAAATATTTGGGGATTCAATAACAATAATAATAATCTATCCATTAAGTAATATCTATAATTGATTTTATAGAACAGCTATAAAGTATATTTTAATATAATTAAAATCTCCTAAAGATATATGGCATACAGGAGTTGAATATATTCCAAGGATTGTACTATCAGGTATTTAATTTTATATTTCATCTTAAAATAAAAAATGTTCCCAAAGCTAAATATATTGTCAATAGACAAATATTAAATGAGCAAATATTTGTTACTAAATTCTAAAAACAAGAAGCAAAATATATAAGGAAATTTAGATATCTGTTAGGACATAATGCACAGATGTTTTTATTCAGGAGAAACACATTTTATGTATTACAGTTACACTTGAAATTTTGATACAGATTGACTTCCTATAACTGTTTTCTTGTCTTCGATGTTATAGATAGGATTTTGTTTCACTTATCAACTGCTTTCTGTGTTACTTATAGGATTCAGAATACAAAAGTTTAACTCCATGTGATGTGAGGTGAATACTGTCCCCCAGCTAGTTTTAATTGGGTTCAAGTTAGGTAAAAAAACATATTTAAGATTGATAAAAGTTCATTTTTGATATAGAATAATTCATTTATCATTCAGTGTTCACAGGGTAGTTTAAGGCATTATTTAAGCACTGAAACAAAGTTTTAAGATTGGGATAAATTTCTCTAATATCATTTAGTATCTGAGAGAATGACTCATGTATATATGTTTTAAATGACTACTTCTAGATATTGATATAATTGTACTTTGTTTTGTTCATCAGTGTTCTTAACTGCAAATAACAGAATCCACTATCTCTAGACTAAGCAGTAAGGGATACACTAAAAATAGTGAGTATCTCAAAGATTTATTTCTGTCAGAGCAGGAGACTTAGAAATGGTGGCAAAGAGCCAGGAGCAACATTGGAAACACAACACAGCCAGAAAGGCAACAGTATCTGTGGACCATTGTAACTGAAACAACTTTGCTGCCATTATTAGCTATTGACCCTAATAATTGTCAGGACTAGATGGCAGAATGTCTACCACAGCAACCCCAGGAGACCCAGATGTGTTCTACCCTGTCCAGAAGATTAGAGTAAATGCTCATGCCTCAGGCTTTTTAGTGCTGCATCTTAGTATCACACCAGGGCATTGGATCAGTGAAACCAGTTTACTGGGTGTTCTATCTTGACAAAGCAAAATTCACAACTGAGCATCCATCAAGAGTATATATTGTAATGTAATGTATATATTGTAATATAAATGTAATACACATATATTACACTTGATAGATGTATATATACACAAAGATGCACATATAAATAAGTATATATATATTTAAAAGCTATTGGATCACAACAAATTGTGTATATCTACTACATTTAATTAGCATATATTGGTTATTCATTGAAATACTTCTAATGTCAATTCCTAGAATAAGATAACACATTAGTATAGAAGAATATTCCTTCATCAACCCTGAAATTAGAAATTCTACAGTTTATGTTCCAGTGTTTCTAGTTGCAAAAGGTAAACTTATAATCTTTCTTAATTGCTTTTTTTAACAAAAAATTATATATTTAGCCTTGGGTTTTGGTCTTCCCAATAACAACAAAGACCACATTTTCACTAAAAATCTTCGTTTTGTTCTTCATGAATTACAGAAATATGTTAGACTTTGTGAATTTTCCTGAAAATGTTGGAATCACCCAAAATGCAGCAATAAATTTGGAAAATTACAAATATTATCTCTGTGATATAGAGTCACTTCTGTACTCACTTAAACTGAGTTTCTAACACTTGTAAGAAATTCTGTTAAAATTCTTAGCAGTTTTGGCCAGACAGCTCTCTGGACTGATGCCCATACTTGGACCTCATCGCAAACTATTCAAAACTTCAAAAGTAAGGAAAACAAAGTGAGAATATTAGTATTAGACTACTTAGAATAGATCTGGTTCCTCTTCTAAATTTTCCTTTTATGTTTTAGTCAGTGAATAATAGAAAAATTATAGTTTTAATGAATGATTATCAACAAAAAAGATAAATAAATGCATCATAGGAAGTTTTATTAATTTAATTGGTTTTGACTATTCAGAGTGAGTGTTTCTATTCACTTTCTAATTCACTGCTAGCTTTTGTCTAAGAACTATATTTAAAGCATTGATTTTTTTGTTCTTTCTCACTTTCCAGAGCCCTGAAAAGTAGCCATTCACACTTAGCCTAATTATAAGTACAATGTATAATAAGCTAGTCTTATTGAAATGCATTAGTTTAAAACAATGATGAATAAGCAAAGAGGTCTGTATTTAAAACCTAACTCCCCCCAAAATGTATATTATAATAAAGATTAAGGTAGTTTCTCTTATGTTAAAAATATTATGAATTAAATCATGAACGGAAAAAATCACATATCTGAAAACAAAACATGCAAATTATGTGCTTTTCCATGTGGTGGTAGGAAGAATAGGTCAAAAAGTTGCGTTTAGCCCCATTTCTCATGATACATTTGGAAAAGTTATTTAACTCATAAGAACATGCTGATAATTTGTTTTGAAAGCATTTTGTGCCTAGGTTGAAGACACTATGGCTTGCCAATATATTTAAGTGTGTAGCAAGTTATAAAATGAAGCTTCATTTGAATTTTTTCGGGTCACATTAAAATACACTCAAACGTTATATATCCTTTCACTTCATTTTGTTTCTACAGCATTTGGTTAAGCTTAGTGTGTACTAAAGAAGCTGTATTCTTGTAAACAGGATGGATACTAATGTCTTCTTTATCAGTCTTTGAAAAAAGTAAATTCTGAGACTTTGCCTATTCAGTTACAAAATTACTAATCAAATCAAACATTTATTTCACAACTGACCATTTCAGGGAGAATCAAAACGAGCTAAAGTATCTTTTTAAATCAAATGAGCAAACTTGTAAACTCAGAGGAGAAATAGCTTGAGCTGAACTCAAAGTTTTAAAAAATATTTATTTTTCCCTTTTGCTGTTATTTACTTGTATTCAAACAAATTAACCTGACTCCATACTTATGCAGTTTTAAAAAAATTGTCATCTGTGTCCAAGTACTTATTTGAGATTTTATGATAATTGTATTTTTTTCAGAATGGTTTAAAATTATATAAGAAGCAACAAACCTTTAATTTTGCTGACCATCTCACTCATTCATAAGATACAACTTATGTACTCAACTGTTCATATTGGTGGTTAACAGAAATATGACATCTTAAAAAAAAAGATGATAAAGAATTATACTGAGCAAAGCAAAGTTGAAAACTTTTTCTCTAAGATCTGGAACAAGAGAGTGATGCCTACTCTCTCCACTCCTATTCAACATGGTACTGGAAGTCCTAATCTAAGCAGTTAGGCAAGAGAAAGAAAGAAACAAAAATCCAAATTAGAAAGGAAGAAGTTAAATTTTCTCTGTTTGTAGATGACATAATCTTATAGAAAATCCTAAAGAATCCACCAAAAAAATGTTAGAACTAATAAATGAATTCAGTAAAGTTGCAGGACACAAAATTAACATGCAAATATCAGAATAATTTCTATATACTAATAGTGTTCTAATTGAAAGAGAAATAAAGAAGCCAATCTCATTTATAATAGCTACAAAAAATACTTAGGAATAAATTTAACCAAGGAAGGGAAAGATATTTTACACTGAAAACTATAAAACATTGATGAAAGAAATTAAAGAAGACACAAATAAATAGATGTTCTGTGTTCATGGGTTAGAATAATTAATATTATTATTAAATAGAATGTCTATATTACCCAAACTCATCTACAGATTCAATGTAATCTCTATCAAAATACAATGACATTTTTCACAGAAATAGAAAAAAAAAATTTTTAATTGGTATGGAACCACAAACAAACAAACAAACAAAAAGCCCAGATAGCCAAAGCAATCATGACCAAAAAGAAGAAACCTGGAGGCATGATACTACCTGAATTCAAAACATACAAAACATACTAGAAAGCTATAGTAAGCAAAACAGAACAATGCTGGCATAAAAACAGATACATAGACCAATGGAATAAAATAGCCCAGAAATAGATCCAGGCTTTTATATCCAACTGATTTTTGACAGAGTTACCAGGAACATCCAATGAAGAAAGAACAGTCTCTGCAATAAATGGTGTTGAGAAAGCTAGATATCCACATGAAGAAAATGAAATTAGAGCCTTATCTCTCTCCATATACAAAAATCAACTCAAAATGGATTAAAGACTTAAATCTATCAAATTACTAGAAAAAAAAAACAAGGGGGAAAGCTCTATGACATTGATCTGAGCAAGGATTTTCTGGATGTGACTTCACAAGGACAGACAACAAAAGCAAATATGGGCAAACAGGTTACATCAAACTAAACAGTTTTTGCACAGCAAAGGAAACGAGAGTGAAGAAAACACCTACATAATGGGAGAAAATATTTGCACACCATACATCTGATAAGGGATTAATAGCCAAAATATATGAGGAACTCAACAACAAGGAAGCAGATAACCAGATTTAAAAACAAGCAAAGTACCTGAACAGACATTTCTAAAATGAAAACATATAGATGGCCAAGAAGTGTATAAAAAAAATGCTCAACATCATTAACCATAAAGGAAATGCAAATTTAAACCACAGTGAGATATCACTTCACTCTTGTTACAATGATTATTATCAAAGAAACATAACAAGTGAGGATGTGGAGAAAAGAGAACTCTTACTGTTGGTGGGAATGTTAATTAGTATAGTCATTATGGAAAACAGGATGAAATTTCCTCAAAAAATTAAAAATAGAACTACTGTATGATCCAGCAATCCCACTACTATGTATATATTCAAAATAAATTAAATCAGTATGTCGAAGAGATACTTTCACCCCCATGTTTATTGCAGCATTATTCACAATAACCAAGATATTGAATCAACCTACGTGTCCATCAGTGGTGAATGGGAAAAGAAAATATGGTACATATACACAATGGAATACTGTTAAGCCATAAAAATGAATGAAATGCTACCATTTGCAACAACATGGATGAACCTGGAGGACATTATGTCAAGTGAAATAAGCCAGGCAGAAAAAGACAAACACCACATGGTCTCACTGAAATGTATAATTTAAAAATGTTGATTTCATGGAAGTAGAGAGTAGAATAGTGGTTACTGAGGCTGGAGTGGTTAAGGGAGAAGGAGGTTTGGAAAGATGATGGTTAAATAATATTAATAAATATTTACAGTTAGCAGAAATAAGTTAAAAAGATCCATTGTACAACATGGTGACTATAGTCAGTGATGACACAGGTTGAGTATCCCTTATCTGAAATGCTTGGGGCAAGAAGTGTTTCAGATTTTGCGTGTTTTTTTTTCAGATTTTGGAATGTTTGCATATACATAATGAGATATCTTTGGACTGAGACTCAAGTCTAAACATGAAATTCATGCATGTTTCATATACACCTTATACACATAGCCTCAAGGTAATTTCATACAACATTTTTAATAATTTTGTGCATGGGACAAAGTTTGCATTGTGTACTTACATGTTCAATTTTCCACTTATGTCGTCATTTCACCTCTCAAAAAGTTTCAGATTTTGGCCGGGCGCGGTGGCTCACGCCTGTAATCCTACCTCTCTGGGAGGCCAAGGCGGGCGGATTGTTTGAGCTCAGGAGTTCGAAACCAGCCTGAGCAAGAGCAAGACCCCGTCTCTACCAAAAATAGAAAGAAATTAATCGGACAACTAAACCTATATAGAAAAAAAAAAACTAGCCGGGCGTGGTGGCGCATGCCTGTAGTCCCAGCTACTCGGGAGGCTGAGGCAGGAGGATCGCTTGAGCCCAGGAGTTTGAGGTTGCTGTGAGCTAGGCTGACGCCATGGCACTCACTCTAGCCCGGCAAAAGAGTGAGACTCTGTCTCAAAAAAAAAAAAAAAAAAGTTTCAGATTTTGAAGCATTTCAGATTTTGGATTTTCAGAACATGGATGCTTAGCCTGTATGTTGTATTCTTGAAAAATGTTAAGAGTGGATTTATGTATTCTCACTGCAAAAATGGTAACTATGGAGGGGTAATGCATAGATTATTAATAAATGCAAATTAGCTGGATTTAATATTGCACAATATATATGTATTCAAAACATCATGTACACAATAAATACATACAATTTAATTTAGCAATTTAAAAAATAATTAAATTTTTGAAAGTAAGAATTAAAACATAATTTGATTTTACTTCTGGAATCTTTTTTTTACTTAAACTCAGGCATATATTTGATCAGGCCTAATAGAAATTAACAGATCATTGTAGCATCTCTTCTGAAGTAATAAAGGAATGTATGAAGGTATGTAGGTATTTCTCCCCATATTTTTTCCTTATAAAATATTCAGATTGATTCTCAGTTACTTATTTGTCCCTTGCTGCACCTGGAGAATAGCAAACAGTTGCATATACATAAGTGCTTCTCAAACTTTAATGTGAGCTCACATCACCTGGGGTTCTTGTGAATTTTTGTTTCTTATTCAGTAGTTTTGGGGTTTGCCTGAGATTCAACATCTTTAACAATCTTCCATATGAGGCGATGCTGTTATTCAGTGAGTAGAAGAGGTGCATGTAGACAGAGTTTTCTCAGCATTGATGGAAGTCTTCACTTAAACCTAGATAGCAATAAATAATTTGGGTGATTTTTGCCCAATTCTTAATTCAGCATATTTTTTAGTGTCATATGGTAACTCATGAAGTTTATGATAGTAAAAAGTATAGGGTTTAGAGTTGAACATAAGAGGATACGTACATCTTAGGTCTAACTTTGGACAGATAACTCACTGAATCTCTGTTTTTATCTGTAAAATGTGAATGAGTATACCTATATAATACTGGGTTTATGGTTCATTAAACCACAAGAAGCATCAAAGATACCTCACAACTACCATGCAGATTTAGAAATATCAGTTTCCTTCTATACATCTACATACACGGGGAGTGGGAGGACATAGGGAGAGAGCATAATATAAATAATCCATGGGGGCACGTAGAATGAATCTGGTATTTCTAAATTTATGTGATAGTTATAGGGAATTATAGATGCTTCTTGTAGTTTAATAAACTATCAACCCAGTATTATGTAGGTATTATCGTCTGTGTGTGTGTGTGTGTGTGTGTGTGTGTGTGTGTGTGTGTGCGCGCGCATATGTGTATACACAGGCACTTTTTTTCCTGATCTATAGGATCTTCAAAGCTAGAGCATGCATGTGAGCTAGAATCAAAAAGAGGGTGGTCTTCAAAGTTGAAAAATGTATAGTTTCAAGCAAGGACAGGCATCAAGGTGAATTCATTATTATACTTTAAAATGCTATATTTTATACACCTGGTTTTGGCTTTTGGGAAAAATTCTAATTTAGATCCCTTTCTAAGTGACACACCATAGTGCTTTGCAAATGATAGACTCAAGAAGAACTGAATTTGTTCCTGCTGAAAGTTTTGTCATGGGACAATTTTCATGTTATAGGAATGGAAATTCATTTGGAACTGGCTGGCAGGTAATTTTAAATCAATTCAAGAACTATGAATCCCTTTTAGTAACCACTATGTTTAGATTAAAAGAACTCTGTAGGCTAATTACAGATACCATGCATGCTTTCGTGTGTGGGGGGTTCACATGCTCAATCGGTATTTATTACTGAATTTTTAAATAGAGAAGTTATTTTAATTGACAAAAAGCACATAATATATCAAGATAAAGCAACCTATATTTGCATTTTATACAAAACATACCATATATCGTGAAACATTTTAAAATGAGAACAGTGAGATGTTCTTTTTTTAAATATCTATGCTCACTTCACATTAGAAATGAAATGTCATAATCCTCATGTCAGTTAAACATTAAGTTTATTCTTATATTTGGTTGTTATTGCCTAGTGATATTAAAATCCTACCTCAAAAAGGTCTGTGTAGCAAAAAAAGAAAAAGAAATAAAAAAAGGCTACGGCAATTTTGTAGCATTTGGAAAACTTATATTTAACTACTCCCAAACTCAAATGCTTTCTTATTGTACAACTATTTCCCTCAAATTTTTGGTCATAGAGCTCACATATTCTACTCTTACTTTGAAGTAGTCTGGGTTTTTGCTCACTTGATACGTGAACATATTGAGAGAGATTTAATCACTGCTTTTTGTGTCAAACTTTCCTCGTTCTGACATTGATCAGTGGGGAATGAGATGGTAAAATATACATAATTAATAGATAAGATACATTGAATAATATCACAAATATATGTAACTGGAAGAACAATAAACCCCCCCAGCCTGTTCTTCCCCCCAGGCTCACAATTCAGGGAATTTTGCTACAAAAGAAAAATGGTTAATCTGCATTTAGCCTCCCTTCTCAGAGATTGCAGGAGACCATCCTACCCTGGTGTTTGATCAGGCCTCCAAAATAAGGAAAAAATATCCTCTGCCAACTTTTAGTGTAGGCAAAGTATGGCCATCCTTGTGGTAGGTGGCTCTGTAAAGGGCCCACTTTTTATGCCTCTAGGCAACCCTCCCCCTGCAACCCACACCCAGTTAAAAGTCTGAAAGAGGAAAAAGAAACATGCTGGCATTTGCTTTGCTTAATGACGTAAGTTGGCCAGCTGGGTAGGATTTGCAAACTTTGGAAAATGTTTCTCTTCTTCATTCTGAATTAGAGTAGGCTGTCCTTAATAATTAATGGGAACCCACGGGAGATGTGCTAATCCAGGAGGAGCAGATTATATGCTAAGGGTACAGGCTCTTGGGTCAGGCTGCCTAAGTTTAAATCTGTCATTGACTAGTTGTGTGACCTTAAGCAACCCTGACCTGTAACATCTCTGAGACTCAATTATGTCATCTATAAAGTATTGATAAAAGTCAGTCCCCAAATGATGAGGTTATCATGAGTTATTAAATTGCCGTATTTCATTGAATGTAAGAAATCATCAGTTATAAGATAGGCCATTGTTTTGTGTAGCACTAAAATAGAAATAAAACCCCGTTACCCCCTAAACCCTATACACAAATGGTTCTAAGACAAAACTTGATCTGAGAAATGTTAAAATGTGAAATATGCCGTCTCAGAATTGATTATATATAATAGTTAATACTGATTAGATTCTTAGATCAATGCTTGGCATATGGTAAATGTTCAATGTTTCCTATTATGGGCTAAAACTTCCCTAAAAGAAGGTAGTAATTTCTACCTTGAAAATGGAGGCCTTTAAGAAGGGAAGACCATAGGCTTCAATAGGAAAGAGCAAGGCTGGGAGCTGGGGCATGCTCCAAAAGGACCCTAGGGTAGGGGTTCTTTTCTGCATTTCTGTTTCACAACAGAAAGACCCATTTAGTGTAGAGTTTTGCATTCTTCCCTTCCTCAATGTAATTCTCTTATTTACTTCCAATCTTAACCCTCCAGTAAAGGCCAATATTCCTACAGAACTCTGTGATAAAGTTTTGGGGAGTACAAGGGTGAGTAGTAAGGAGATGAAGGCCTTCTCCATGTTCAGTGTGGTACTGAAGCGCAGGCAGAGGGACAGCACCACACCAGAAAAAGCCGTTGTCCTTTAGCCTCATGTGGTAACAAGCTCAGTGAGCAGTGGGAGAATTGGGTGTGGGTGGGAGAATTGCTGAGAGTGGCCAGGCAGAAACTAAATTTAGAGAAGTGACTACTCATAGACTTCTGACTTGGGAATAAATGTGAGAGACAAAACCTTTTTTGCAAGAGTTTTAGAAAAAGGTGACTATTGAGATGGCAGAGGTGGCTAATACTTAGGTCACAAAGATAATAAAATTATAAGACAACATACACAATCTAGACTGGTGTTCATTAAATCACGTCAGTGCCTTTACCATATTTCCTCACTTCTAAAAAGTCCACATTTTTCATGTTTTATAATTTCTTTTTTTATTTTGTTATTTCAAAATATTATGGTGGTAAAAATGTTGAGGTTACAAATTCCTTTGTGCCATTTGAGTGACAGCTACAAATGTGCCCATGCCCAGACAGTGGGTAGTGCACCCATTAGGTATGAATATTCCCACCCCCTCCTACCCCTTCACTCCTGCCCGACACACGATGAATGCTACTTGCGTATGTTCACTTAAGTGTTGATCAATTAGTAACAATTTGATAGTGAGTGCATGTGGGGCTTGTTTTTCCATTCTTGTGATACTTCATTTAGAAGAATGGGCTCTGGCTCTATCCAGGATAATACAAGAGGTGCTATATCACCATTGTTTTTGTGGCTGAGTAGTCACACATACATACACCACACTTTATTGATCCACTCATGTATTCATTGAGCACTTGGGTTGTTTCCACATCTTTGCAATTGTGAATTGTGGTGCTATAAATATTTGAGTGCAGATATCTTTATTACACGATGTCTTTTTTTCCCTTTGGATAGACACCTAGTAGTGGGATTGCTGGATCAAATGGTGGTTCTACTTTTAGTTCTTTGAGGTATCTCCATATTGCTTTCCATAGAGGTTGTACTAGTTTGCAGTCCCACTGGCAGTATGTGAGTGTTCCTATCTCTCCACATCCATGCCAATATTTGTTTGGGGATTTTAATTTGTTTTTATTTCAGCATATTACAGGGGTACAAATGTTTAGATTATGTATATTGCTTTGCTTCACCTCAGTTAGAGCTTCAAGCATGTCCATCCCCTAGACAGTGCACACCGCACCCATTAGGTGTGAATATACCCATCCCCTCCTGCCCCCTCTCATCTGCCTGACACACAGTGAATGTTATTACTATATGTACACTTAAGTGTTGATCAGTTAATACCAATTTGATGGTGAGTACATGTGGTGCTTGTTTGTCCACTCTTGTGATACTTCACTTAGTAGAATGGGCTCCAGCTCTATCCAGGGTAATACAAGAGGTGCTAGATCACCACTGTTTTTTGTGGCTGAATAGAACTCCACGGTATACATATACCACACTTTACTAATCCACTCATGTATTGATGGACACTTGGGTTGTTTCCACATCTTTACAATTGTGAATCGTGCTGCTACAAACATTCTAGTGCAGATGACTTTTTTATAGAATGTCTTTTGTTCTTTGGGTAAACACCCAATAATGGGATTGTTGGATCAAATGGTAGTTCTACCTTTAGCTCTTTGAGGTATCTCTACATTGCTTTCTATAGAGGTTGTACTAGTTTGCAGTCTCATGTTTTGGGACTTTTTGATATAAGCCATTCTTACTAGAGTTAAGTGATAATCTCATTGTGATTTTGATTTGCATTTCCCTGATGATTAGAGATGTTGAGCATTTTTTCATATGTTTCTTGGCCATTAGTCTATCTTCTTTTTTTGAAACTAGAATATATAATAATAATAATGATGATGATAATAGCTAATACATATAACTTACTATGTTCCAGGTGCTATTTTAAGTTCAGTACCAGTACTAACACATTTGTAACTCAGTAAGTTAGGTACAATTACTATCCCGCATTTAACAGTTGAGGAAACTGAAGCATGGAAAGGTTGCTTTTCCAAGTGTCATGCTTTCATAGACACAGACACACACACACACACACACAAACCCCTACCTACTATGTGACAGAGGTAAGCAGCATTATCCTAATTATTACATTTTCATATTATTTGACAAGACCATGGTATCTGTGTTCCTTCCCAAAAGCTGACTCTAAACCAATGACACCTTTAAAACTTGATAGTAGCTTAGAATTAGGAAATCTGTATGATAGTAGAAATATACATTTAGTCCAATTCTAGTCTACCTTCCTGCATCCAGGGGCTTCTGTTGCCAGTATAGAGCAATGACAAGAAGCAAGGGCATTCACCTTGTACCTGCATTCGAGTCTGAGCTATGGCACAAGACGAGTGGGCTTAAGCAATTTTTTAAATTAAACATCTTATTTTAAAATAATTGTAGAACAATGTGTAGTTATAAAAAATAATGTGTGACTTTTACCCAGTTATTCCCAGTGGTAATATCTTACAAATTATATTACAACATCATAACGAGGATATTGATATAATCAACCCATCTAATTCAGATTTCCCAAGTTTTACTTGTACTAATGTATGTATGTGTTTAGTTCAATGCAATTTTAACATGTGGATTTGTGCATCCACCATGATAGTCAAAATATAGACCAGTTTCATGACCATAGGGATCCCTCCTGTTGGCCTTTGAGAACAACATCTAACTTTGTCTTGTCAATCTATCCCATCCCTAACCTGTGGTAATCATTAATCTATTCTACATGTCTATAATTTTGTCATTGCAAGAATATTATACAAATGGAATGATACAGTGTTTAATCCTTTAGAATTGACTTTTTCACTTGGCATAATTCTCTTAAGATCCATTTGAATTATTGCATATGGCTATAGTTTGCTACATTTTATTGCTAATATATATTGCTGATTCATTTATTGTTCTGGGCATCCCATAGTTTGTTTAACTATTCCCTGATTGAGAGGCATTGTTGTTATTTACAGTTTGGGAGTGTTACCAATAAAACTCCTGTGAACGCTGTGTACAGGTTTTGGTGTATACTTAAGTTTTCATTTCTCTGGTGTAAATGCCCAGAAGTACAATTTCTGCACTGTAGGATAGTTGCATATTTTGTTTTGTTGTTCATTTTTTAAATATGCTGAAATAAATGAAAAAAATATTTTTAATTTACAAATAACTATATATGGGGTGCACTGCGATACTTTTATATATGTTTACAATGTGTAAGGATTAATAAGGATTAAATCAGGCTAATTAACAAATCTATCACCTTGCATACTTATTTCTGTGTGGTGAAAACATTTAAAATCTAATCTTTAAGTAATATTGAAATATATGATGAATTATTGCTACTGTCTAACTGAAACTTTGTACTTTTTGGTAAGCATCTTCCTTTTTTCCATCCACCCCCTCTCCCAGCCTCTGGTCACCATCATTCTACTGTCTACTTCCGAGTTCAAGTTTTTAGATTCTGTCCATCATCAGATGAATAGATAATGAAAATGTGGCATATATATACAATGGTTGTTTATTTTTAAAAAATCGGCAAACTGTTTTCCAGGGTGACTGTGGCATTTTACATTTTTCTAGCAATGTATGAGTGATCCAGTTTCTCCCCATCCTTGCCAACATTTGGTGTTGTCCCTATTTTTTTCTTTTAACCGTACTGCTAAGGGTATAGTTTTTCTCTCCCTGTGCTTCTAATTTGCATTTTCCTAAGGGCTAGTGATATTGAATATTTTTTTCATGTGTTTTTCATCTGTTTTTACTCTTCAGTAAAGTGTCTTTTTATGTTTTTTATGTGTTCTGTAATTGAATTATTATTATTATTATTTTTTTACTTTTGAGTTTTACAAGTTCTTTATATATTGTAGATACTGGTCCTTTTACATACAAGTGATATGTAAATGTTTTCTCCCAGTCTGTACCTTGTATTTCATCTTTTTGACAGAATCCTTTGTACAACAAAGTTTTGATTTTGATGAAGTCCAACTTATCAATTTTTATTTTTATGGATTGTGTTTTTTGTTTCAAGCATAAAAATTCTTTACCTAGGTCACAAAATTTTCTCGTATGTGTTTTCCTAAAAGGTTTATAGTTTTATGTTTTACATTAAACATTTGAGGTAATTTTGCATAAGGTGTGAAACTTAAGTCCAGCCTTTTTATTTATTTATTTATTTTTGTCTTTGGATGTCCACTTGGTCAAATACTAATTTGTTAAAAAAGCTATGGAAATTGAAAGACTGTTAAAATTCCTCGTTAGGATTTATTTTACTTTTTCAAAAATCAGTTGGCCATATTTGTGCAGGTCTATTTCTGGGTTCTGTGTTCTGTAGCTTCTAAGTATAATCTCTCCCTCCACCAATACCATCTTGATTATCATAGCTATAGAGTAAGCTTTAATATTGAGTGGAGTGATTCTTCCCACTTTATTCTTCCTTGTTGAAATTGCTTTAGCTATTATAGGGCTTGTGTTTTTCCATATAAATCTTAGAATAAGCTTATCTAAGCCTACAAAAAAAGACCTTATTGGTATTTTAGCAGAAATTGCATTAAACCTATAGATCAAGTTGGAAAGAATTGATGTCTTTGCCATGTTGAGTGTTCCAGTCCATTAGCACAAGATATCTCTCCACTTATAAGGTCTTCTTTGATTTTTTCCTTCACACTGTTTTACAATAGTACTTTGCATTGAGATTAGATTGTGTTTTCATATTTCTAATACACCTATAATGGTGTTATTGTCTAGTATGCATGTGACTACACAAAGGGAACACAACAAAAGGTCTAAGGTTACATTTTTGAAAAGGAAGCCCATTTTAAAAAATTAAATTACTATGGCTAAATATACACTATACATGTATGATGTTGAAATAATTTTAAATGATAGGTTATAATTGTTTTTAGAAGGATTGAGACCTACAATTTTTCATGAATGCAAAACGTATTTTAATTACATTAAAGTCATGCATCAGTGTGTTTTTTAATTGCTTTTCTTTAGCCTACAGTTTTATGATACATGTTGTAAAATGAAGACTGGTCTTTGCTTATATTCCAATATTAGCCAATAATCCTTGTATCATAAAACAGATGACAAATTCTTAGGAAGAACCAAGTGTGCTAAATTTAGAAGTGAACAAGGAATGAATTCTTAAGTAATTGAAAACCCTAAAGGAATGATTTTAGATAAATTCAGAAGTGCTGGGTTATTTCCCCCACTTATTCAATTATTTAATATAATTTCAAATATTCAAATAATACAGCTTCATAGGTAATAAGATGTCAATAAACAAGCTTGATAGCTAACATATTTATATAAAGTTCTCAACTTTACTGAGATGAGAAAAATGGTTTTGGCCATTTCTTCCTCCCCTACCCACAGTCATCCATATTTGTTGAAGTATAACCTCTATAAAATCATGACTTTAGTCATGATTTCTTAATATTTTCAAAATATCTCTTTATTTAAGTATTGTGGGAAATAAGCTAGTTTATGGGCTAGTTCAGGGGCACAGTATCCAGAAAAAAATAATATAAATGGACCTCATTTAAAGTCAAATAAAAGATTTTCTCTGGTTTCCATTAACAGGCTCACATGTTCAGGCTTCAGTGAGGAAGTATATAGCTTATGGGGCTCAGGAAAATTTTTGAACCAAATTATAAATGGTCATTATTTGTGCATTTTTTCATTTCTTTTTTAAGTGTTCTATAGTAAGATACTGAAAATAGTATGCCACTCAATCAAAGACTCTATTTCTCTCTCTTTCTCTCTAACGTATATAAATATATACAATAGCACACGCAGCTTCATCTGCTACATAAACCCTCTCAAACCTTCTCTCCTTTCCAAATGATTTGTCAGGAAGTGAATGAAGCTTCTTAGGGCCACTCCATTTCATAAAACTCTTTAAAAATACTTGTGGCATTTTCACATAATCGCGTGCTAAAAAATATGTAGAACTAAGAAAGTCCTTGAATGTTACGCACTGAAATTGCTGGATGTTCTGTTCTCATCACTTGTTTCTTAGAATGACACACTCAACATTCACAAAAACCTTATCAGTATGAAAACTTAGCCTTGCTATTGACAAAAATTGGTGATATTAAGAGCAAAGTATTCTAACAGGCAGGGGACTTTTTTTTTTTTTTTTACATTTTTAAAGAAAGAAATTGGGAAAGGATTTTAATTTGAGCCTATAAGTTTGCTGAAGTTACAATCTAAATGTCATCTACACAGATTTATATTGTTTCTGTTATTCTGTCTCTCACAGTAATAACTTGGTCCAGGCTTTCAATAAATAAACTTGTGAAATGTTTCTGAATATTAAGTAATAACAAAGTGACATGTAGAGTCTGTTTTTCTGAAATTCTAAATATTTTGTTTAAAAGATATCCAGAATTCTAATTTGCAGGTTTAGAATTTTCCTGAATTAGAGAGAAATTGTAACTTTTAACTGTGTTATATTATATAACCTAATCATAGTAGCCTTTTAACAAAAAGGAGAAGTGCAACAATTGTAAATATGACATTAATGCTACATAATCTCATTTAGGCTTTACGATGTGGTTTTACCTTATATTTCTTTGTACGCATATATGTCAATATCCTTTATGAGGGATCTGCAACCTTTGGCTCATGGAGTAAACGTTCCCTCCCATCATTTTTAAAATAAACTTTTATTTTCACTTTAACATAACTATAAATTCATATGCAGCTGTAAGAAATAATGCAGAAAGATCCCATGTACCATTTCACACAGTTTCTCTCAATGATAAAATATCACAAAACTATATAGCACTATATCACGACAAGGATATTAACATTAGTACAATCAAATACAGAATATTTTTACCACCACAAGGCTCCCTCATATTGCCCTTTTATGGTCAGATCCAATTTCTTCCTGCAAATCCATCTCGACCTATATAGGTGCATTAGCAGCAAGGTTTGACGTTACTATTCCAGCAATATTGGACCATTGAAACAAATCAGCAAGGTAAAGAAACTGGATAGATGGGTATTGCATGAATTAAACAAGCGTCAAAGGAGAAATCACCTTGAAGCTTGCCTTTCTTTGCCGTCACAAATAAGGGTGAATCATTTCTACACCGTATTGTTAAATGTGATGAAAAATGGGTTCTTTTTGACAATCACAGGTGTTCTGTACAATGGTTAGACAAAGATGAAGTGCCGAAACAGAGTACAAAACCGGCTATTCATCTAAAATCTCTAATGGTGTGTGTCTGGTGGTCCAGTTCTAGTATTATCCACTACAGCTTCATGAAACCTGGTCAATCAATTACAGAAGATGTCTAATGCAATGAATGGGATGAAATAATGAGGATGCTTGTGATTAAGCAGCTGAAGAGTGAGGGGCAAGATGGCTCACAAGAAACACCTCCAGTCAGTGTGTCTCTGCAAGAAGAAAAGATTTTAGATGAAAGTGAAAAAAACAAACACGCAGACAAACATAGATGGAATGAGGGTCAGAAGGAAGGCTGTCTGAACCTACAGGAGACTCCATGGGAAGAGGCTGCAGAGCAGAACCGGAAGGAGAAAGGCATTGGCAGGGTCTAAACCCCAAGAGGCTTGGAGACCAGCAACAAGGGTAGGTGGAGTGGTTAAATTTTCCCTGCCTTGCATCTCAGACTGTTAGTGGGCTCCCAAGCAGCTGGAGAGACCTACTGACACCAGCCCAGAAACAGCTGCCACCGTATTGCTTCATTCTCCTCTTCCCCTCCCCTAACTGTGGCTGCTGAGAGAGACAATTTAGCCACCACCTGGAGGCATCCACAGGGAATAGGAGCTTTCCTTCTGGTGCCCTGCAAGGGACTGAGGGGTACATGAACTGTGAGCTCCCTATCTGCTGGCCCTCCCTGGTGCTGCTTGCGTGATGACTCCAGCAGAGCAGGACAAACCCCGAGACAGAGAGACATTGATCCAGGTACAAGAAGCTCAATTTAAAAAGCTTCTTCACAACCAAGGAAACTATCACGAGAGTAGACAGACAACCTACAGAATGGGAGAAAATATTCACATGCTACACATCTGATAAAGGGCTAATAACTAGAATCTATACAGAACTCAGGAAAATCGACAAGAAAAAATTAACCCCATTAAAAAGTGGGAGAAGGACATGAGCAATAAGTTTTCAAAAGAAGAGAGACTAAAGGCCAACAAACATATGAAAAAATGCTCAACATCTCTAATCATCAGGGAAATGCAAATCAAAATCACAATAAGATACCACTTATTCGCAGTAAGAATGGCCGTTATCAAAAAGTCCCAAAACAATAAATATTGGCATGGATGCGGAGAGATAGGAACACTCATACACTGCTGGTGGGACTGCAAACTAGTACAACCTCTGTGGAAAGTAAAATGGAGATACCTCAAAGAGCTACAAGTAGATCTACCATTTGATCCAGCAATCCCATTACTGGGCAACTACCCAAAAGAACAAAAGACATTCTATAAAAAAGACATCTGCACTCAAATGTTTATAGCAGCCAATTCACAACTGCAAAGATGTGGAAACAACCCAAGTGCCCATCAATACATGAGTAGATTGATAAAATGTGTATATGTATATGATGGAGTTCTACTCAGCCACAAAAAGCAATGGTGATCTAGCACCTCTTGTATTATCCTGGATAGAGCCAGAGCCCATTCTACTAAGTGAAGTATCCCAAGAATGGAAAAATAAGCACCACATGTACTCATCATTAAATTGGTACTTATTGATGAACACTTATGTGCACATAGAGTAGTAACATTCATCATGTGTCAGGCAGGTGGGAGGGGGAGAAGGGGAATGGGTATATTCACAACTAATGTGTGTGGTATGCCTGGTCTGGGAGATGGACACACCTGAAGCTCTGACTCAGGTGGGGCAAAGGCAATATATGTAACCTGAACATTTGTACTCCCGTAATATGCTGAAATAAAATAAAATGATTAAGCAGCTGAGGTTGGTCAACAGAGACAGACCAATCCTCTTGCATGACGACACTCAAGCATGTGTCACACAAACAAGGATGCTCAAACTACAGAGTCTGGACTTGGAAACTCTTTGTCTTCCACCATATTCACCAGACCTTGTACCAACAGATGACCACTTCTTGCAAGGAAAAATATTCAACTCTCAACAAGCTGTGGAAAAGGCCTTTCACAATTTCATCACCAATTGCTTTCTAGGCTTCTTCACTGCTGAAATAAACAAGCTATTCTTAAGATGGCAAAACTGTGTTGATAGTTTAGGTGCTTACCTTGATTAATTGTACTGCTTCTTGTTTAAGATATAATACACTACACTTTTGATTCAAAATCAGACATTTCATATTTAATGACCTAATTTTCTTATGTCCTACAAGCCTCATTAAGGTCCTTATAGTGACTGTGCTTTTCTATTGCTATTCCAACTACAGTACTCCTTCACCTTGGCATTTCAGGCCTGGAGCTGGAAACAAATTCCCTTTTGCTACTTCCTGGGTGACTCACCATCCCTTATTTGTTCTCATCAACCTGCCTATCCATTTGTCCATAGTTCTTTCATCAAATTATTTTGTTAAATGCTTTTTAATCTGCCACTTATTTTCTACCAGGATCTTCACTAATACATAATAAAAGATGTACCTGTTAAATAATGTTACCAATTCTCAGCTGACTGACATCAATAGATTTAATTTTTTGCACTCATAATACCTTTGTTTCATTCGGAGATCTTTAAAAAACTTAATTAATTCCTAAACATTTATCTCAATAAATGGTAGGGAATCAATATACAGATTAGGTAGGCATTATTTTCATATTGTAGGTAAATTCGTATTGAATTTACTTAATTTAATTATATACACACAGAAAAAACAATCTCAGCTATCAACATATCAACTTAGATTGAATGGGAAACCTGGACTTCTACACCCACCTGAGAATAATAAGGTGGCACCCTACTACCTCTATCTTAGACCAGAGAAGTCAGAGGAGGGCATCTAAAAGATATTTAAATAGATCCAGAGTCTGAGAACAAAATATCCCAAATACCATAAAGGAAAATCTTAACTGGAAGGAAAAAAAAAAAATCAATCAGTACTCACCTATCCCAACGTGACACAGATGATAGAATTATTTGGCAAGGATATTAAAGTAGCCATTATGGAAATTATTCAACAAACAATTAAAAACTTCCCTGTAACAAATAAAAAACAGAAAAGCTCAGAAAGAAATATAATACATATAGAACAACATGAAATTTTAAAAATTAAAAATATAGTAATCAACATAAAATTCAATATATGGTCTCAACAAAATGGCGGGGGAGAGACCAAAGGGGAAAATCTGTGCACAGGAAGATAGGGCAATAGAAATTACAGAGTATCAACAAGAAAGAAAATAAAATGATAAAAAATAAATAGACCCTCTGTGACCTGTTTATAATAAAAGATCTATTATTCATGTCATCAGAGTCCTAAAAGGAGAGAAAAACAGAGAGTGTTGCTGAACAGGTACTCAAAGAAATGATGAATAAACAATACCAAATTTGATAAAAGACAATGCCCTACAGATCAAAGAGCTGAGTGAACAAATAGAATAAATGCAAAGAACCCCAGTCTTAGAACCATCATAGTCAAACATCTGAAAACTAGTGATAAAAATAAATAAATCTTGAAAGCAGTGAAAGAGAAAGGATATTTTTTTGTATAAGCAAAAGAAGTTCAAATGACAGAGAATTTCTTATGTGAAACCGTGGAAGCCAGAAGAAAGTGGCATGGTATTTTTCTTGTGGTGAAAGAAAAGAACTGTTATATTCCAGAAAACAGAAGAGGAGGCAACACTTCCAAATATATTTTATGAGGCAAAAAGTATTCTGATATCAAAAGCAGACAAGCACAGTACAAAGTTAACAAACTTCAGACCACTATCGCTCATAGATATAGAGACAAAAAAAACCTTAACAAAATTTGACACATCACGATAAGAGACTAAAATATAATCACTTGATCATATCAATTGATGCAGGGAGAAAAGGTTTGGCAAAATTCGACACTCATGATAAAACTCAGAAAACTAGGAATCGAGGAGGACTTCCTCAACTTGATAAAGAACATCTAAAAAATCCTATAGCATCATAATAATGGTGAAAGATTTTAAAGCTTTCTTCCTAATATTAGGATCAAGGCAAAGACATCTGCTTTTAGCCCTACTATTCATAGTATTGGAAGTTTTAGCCAGTGAAAAATGCAAGAAAAGTAAATAAAAACATACAAATCAGGAAGAAAGAGATGAACTACCCCTATTTTCAAATGTTGTGATGATCTATGAGAAAATCCCATGTATTCTACAAATTACTGTTGGAAATAATGAGTTTAGCAAGGTCTCAGATATAAGGTCAACATACAAAATCAATTGCTAAAAAATGAATATAAAGTTTCATTTATGCAGGATGACTAAGTTCTAGAGATCTGTACAACATTGTGTCTATAAAAAATAATAGTGCATTATGCACTTAAAAATCTATTAAGTGGATCTCAAGTATTCTTACTACAATGAAATAATTTCTTAAAAATTGATTGTATTTCTGTATACAAGCAATTAACTGTAAGCTAAAATTTTTAATGTAATATCTTACAGTTACTCAAAAAAGTGAAATACTTATGATTCTAATAAAACATGTATAAAATTCATATGCTACAAACTAAAAAACTAACGAAATAAATAAATAAATGGAGATAAATACTGTGTTCATGGAATTGGGAGATATAGTAAATATGTCAATTCTTCCCAAAATAATCTATAGTTTTAATGCAGTTCCTATCAAAACATTGGTAAAATTATTTGTTTTAGGGGGTAATCACCAAATTGCCTGAGTCCTATTGATCTTATTTTTTCTGGCCCAGTGCCTATAAACTAGCCCATAAACTAGCACATTTTACCATTAGACTTACCTAAAGTGAGATTTTTTTTTAAAAAAACACCTAAGAAATATGTGCCTTTATAGTATATGTAACATTTCAACCAATAGAAACTGCTGTAAAGGAAAGCAGAAATAGCACAGAATATTTTTTTCTAAATCAATAAATTTATGAACTTTATATAAATATTTTACCTATCAAGTCTGTTTCTTTCCAGCTTATCGTGTGAACCTGTATTAATCATAATGCTTGAAACTGTTAAATAATTGAATAAGTTGGGAAAATGACCCTGCCCTTCCAAATTAATATAAAATGATGTCTTTAGGGTTTTCAATTAGTTAGAACACGCTCCTTTTTCACTTTTCAGTTTATCATACTCAGTTATTTCTAATTAATATACCATCCATTTTATGACACAAGTCTTAATGGTTAATATTGGATTATAAGCAAGGACCAGTCTTCATTTTAAAACATGTATCATATAATAGTAGGCAAAAATAATTAAAAATGCTTATGTATGACTTCAATGTAATAAAAATATGCTTTACATTCTTGGAAAAGTATAGGTCTGATTAATTCATGTGTAAACAATTACAATCTTATTTAAAATTATTTTAATAGCATGCACATATGGTGCATATTTAGTTATTGACATTTCTAAAAGTACTTTTTATTCAAAACTGGTTTGGGAACCTCTGCTATTTTTCTTTGTACAATCACATGCACAACAGACAGTAATACCATTGTATGTATATTATAAATATGAAAACACAATGTGTTCATGATACAAAGCTCTGGTAAAAAACACAGCATGAGGAAATAAAGATGCCCTAAATATTAGAAACATGTACTGTGTTAATGAATGAGATAACTCAATGTGGTAAAAATGTCAATGCTTCCAAAATTATTCCATAAGTTTAATTCAATTCCTATCAAAACGCTACCAGAAAGATATTTTGTAGACAGACCTGTAGGCTTATTTGTAGATAAACATATTCTAAAATTTATATGGTAAGACACAGGACCTAGAATCTCTAAAACAATTTTGAAAAAGAATAGTAAAGTAGGATCAATATCTGTGCTTAATGCTTAGGCATTAACAAGGTGTTGTATCGGCAATAAGATGGACACATAAATCAGTAGAACAGAACTGCTATTCCAGAAATAAACCCACACAGATTTGCCCAACTGATTTTTTACAAAGGTTCAAAAATAATTCAATGGAGGAAGGACAGTCTTTAACAAATGGTATTGGAGCAATTGGACATCTATAAGAAAAAAAAATCCTCAGCCTAAACCCTATACCTTATACAAAAATTTACTTAAATCATAGATTTAAGTGTAAATAGAAAATAATAAATGTGTTAGAAGAAAACATTGCAGAAAATTTTTATGGCTTGAGGCTTAGTGAGGAGTTCTTAGAACTGACACCAAATGTATCATCCATAAAAAAAAAAAACAATAATAGAGTAGACTTTATCAAAATTAAAAACTTTTGCTCTGCCAATACCCTGTTAAGAGGAAATATTTATAAACTACATATCTAACAAAGTACTCATACCTAGAATATATAAAACATATATATGTAAAATATATATGTAAAAAAACCAAACTGTCCAATTAGAAAGTGAGCAAAAGATATGAACAGAAATTTCACTGAAGAGTATTTAGGATGAAGAGGGAAATGGGGAATTACTAATTAAGGGGAATAAAGTTTCCCTTGAGCAAAATGAATAAATTATAGAGGTCTACTATATAACATTTGTATTGTAAACTTAAAAATTGTTAAAAGGGTAGATTTCTTATTAAGTATTCATACCACGATAAAGTACAGTTTTAAAAAGCATATTCAGATTGCAACTGAGCACACAGGAAGATGTTCAATGTCATTTAACCATTAGGGAAATTTAAATTAAGACCACTATGATATATCTCTGCATGCTTAAGACTAAAAAAAGAAAATATAAAATTGAGAACACCAGATGCTGGTGAAGATTTGGAGAAACTGGATCACCCATATATTCCTGGTGGATATTGAAAATAATATAGGCTCTTTGCAAAATATTTTGGAAGTTTCTCAAAGAAACCAAACTTACACTTGCCATAATTCCCAGTAATTACACTGTTCGGCATTAATGCCAAATAATTAATAAGTAAATATAATAAAGATATTTTTTAAAAACTATGTTATTGTTTTGCAGTTTCATTTGTAGTGGCCAATACCTAGAAACAACTAAAATGTCCTACAGTAGATGAAGAGTTAAACTAACTATAGAACATCTCTACCATGTGATACTACTCAACAATAAAAGGAAACAAGCTATTGATAATAACATGAATGAATTTGAAGGACATAATGCTGAGTGAAAAAAAAAAAGCCAATCTCAAAAGTTCAAATATGGAATGATGCCATTTATCTAACATTTTTGAAATGACAAAATTATAGCAATGAAGAACATATCAGTGGGTGCTGGTCTTTAGGGATGATTGGGAAGAGTGGTTATTGTGACTATAAAGGGGGAGCATGAGAAAAATCTCTGTGATGATGGAACAGTTCTTTATCTTCATTGAGGTTGTGGTTACACAAAGCTACACTTGTGATAAAATGACAAGTGTGTATTTTATATATATACACATATTATATCAATGTCAGTTTCCTGGTTTTAATATTCAATTATAGTTAATGTAAGTTGTAACCTTTGGGAAAAACTGAGTGAAGTGTACATGGAATTTCTCTGTACTACCTTTGTAGCTTCCTGCAAATCTATAATGATTTCAAAATGAAAAGTTAAAATTTAAAAAATTCTCTGCCAGTTATTAACACCAGAAACTTGAGCAAGTTCCTTGACCAGTCACCTTTAGAATGGAGCTAGTAAGACCTACCCGATGCAGTTATTGTGAGGACTAAATGAGAGAGGTGACTAAAGGCCAGAGGAAAAAACTGTAGTGTTGAAGTCTGAACTGGAATTTATTGTGTTGGGATAAATTTTATTTTACGTGTTTTCCACTTTTTCCAGTTATCTAAAGCATGTCTTTTCACCTGGATTACAAATGCTTAAGGGATGTGAATGCATTCCACACAATGTAGAATTTATTATAAGTGATAAATAAATTCTGATGATTGACTAAGGCTGAATGACAATTAAAATGTGCCTGAGGGCATTCTGATATAACAGTGTTTGGTGCCTTGGATATTACCCAGGACATGTTTTAGATATATTTGGAAGTACAGGTGTTTTTAGAAACATATACTTTAGGGTTTATAAATGTTGACCATGGGTTAGAATCATCTGTAAAACACAGAGTGCTGGGTCCCATCCCTAGAATTTCTGATTTTCTATGACTCTTGTGTACTTGCATTTCTCAGAAGTTCCCTTGTAATATCGATGCTGCTTGTTGGTGGACTGATAAACTATATATATTCCTTGGCTGAAACATGGGTTTATGTCTTTAGAAAACTCAAAGTACAAAATATAAAGGGACATACACTCTGGGAAATAGTGTACCTCACAGCCCGGGAGATGTTGGTGTTAACATGCAGGGTTATAGCCAAGTCAATCCCAAAACACTTTTTTTAAATTTTATTTTGCTTTTATGCTGATTTAGATAACCACACTAAGGAGAGGGAAGGAGGTAACCTATGGAAAAGAACATTTTAAATCTATTTTGGATGAGAGTAATTTAAATATAATCACCTAACATTAAAATTAGACTTTATGTTTTATTTCATGTAGGTTTTGTTGCAGAAAATAGTAATATTATAATGATATTCTAAAATATAAAACATATAATTAACTATCAATGTAAACATTATGGTCTGGGTCAATATGTCATTTTTTTTCTATTTTTATCTATTATTGATTTATTTGCCACACAGTTGAATGTTTGACATAGAAAAATGAATCTGTCACTTTAACAAATGGTACTATTAAAATGCTCAATTTTAGTAGTGATTGTTATAATTGCGAAAGGAATATCTTCCTAAAAAGTGTTACCAATGTTTCCTATCGATATTTGCTCACTTGTTGCATAGAAAATAAGGAAGAAGATGAATAAGCCTTCTATTGGCAAATAATGATTTACGAATATGCTGAATGAAATAATACACCTGCGTTCATTTAATACAGAAAGAAAGCCTCTATTGAGAATCAAATGATCATTAACTCAATGCTAAGAGAATAGTATTTTAATAACTGGCACCAAAGAAGTTGAAGAAAGACTAATTTGTTAGTAAAGAAGTTTTATTATAACTCACAACTGAAATTTAAAATTTTAGGAGGATTTCTTTGTTCCATCATAAGAGTGTTCTTTATTTTAGCAAAAAACTTGTCCCATGAGACCTACACACATTCTGCCTTCAGAACTCAGCTGCTATATTCTGCTCTTCCTTCTCTTATTCAGACTGTTGGCATCATCAATACGTGACTTTTGACTGGATCCTAAGGGTAAAAAGTAGCTTTGGTAGACAGTAGATACATAACAAATGCATAGATTATTCTGGGCATTTCTTTTTGTTCAGTAGAGTGAAATTTTTGGTTTTGTTGAGAGGGGGGAAAAGGCATTTAAAAGTCAATTTTAGATCAGAATTTTCTGCTCTATTTTAGAAATTTACATTTAAGTTACATAAAATATTGTTACAGTTTTGTCCTGAAGAGTTTTTACGTTTAGAAGTCTTTGAGAGCAAGTTCTCTGTCCACTGTGCTATTCTGGTTTGGATATTAATCAGAACACAGTTGAGCATTATTTGAATTCACAGGGCTTGCCATGCTGGAAGCACATCCTTATATGTAGTGTCCATGGGCAGTCCTATTATGGGAAACCAACTTGAGAGAAAAGGCGGGTCACTTGCTTGTGCGCAGGTCCTGGAATTTGAAATATCCAGGGGCCTCTACAGAATCCTGGCATCAGTTACTATGTTGACTCACTCAGTGTTGGGATCACTCACTTTTCCCCTACAAGACTCAAATCTTAGAGGCAATTACCTTCAGAGAAAAACTAAAGTGTTATTTTTTTAAGGCTGCTGAAGTTTATGGGTTTATCATCATTTTTAAGCCTACTGGAGCAATAAAGTTAGAAGAAATTTTTACCAAGATTTTTATCACTGCCTTGATATACTCCTTTTTTTTTTTTCCAAATGCTTTGGTGGGAAGAAGCAGAGGACTGTTGTAAGTACAAAGTAACTAAAAATATGTTTTACTGTGACATGATATTTAGTTTGTAACAAGCTCACTGATTAGGCAGATTGATTTTAAATTATTACAGTAGTTTGTGAATAAACATAAATGTTATATATACTGCATATATATGTATATATGCAGGTGTATGTGTTTCTTATTGGGAAAAATTTTCAACAGAAACGAGGTAGAATTTAAAATTTTTTCTTTGTAATAATATCAAATGCATTCTTTCACATTTAAGAAACCACTGAAGTAACAGACTATGCATAATTGGCTTCAAATATTTTTAATAGGCCATTTTGATTGCTGTGAAATAGTTTGTATATCTGAGTTATTATTTCAATTAGTTGATACTTCTTTATTTGATAACAGTTATATGTAGGGTAGTGACCTGACATAGAATCTCAGTTGAACTAAATGCTGTATGGGAAGGACATGGAGGCCTAAAGTTTAGAAAAATTTTTATCTGGCATATCGGGAGGGAAAGAAAGATTAAAAGTTGAGATGGATAAATGGTGGGTGTGAAAAGTATTGATAAATACTTAATTTCAATCTTTCTTTCTCATATTATATTTACTATTTTGAATGTTTTCTTCCGTAGCATATCATGAGATTTCTTTCAAATAATGATGTGATCTGTGCTGGCAAATGACCAGTCTCTTCTTAAAAATACAACATAAAAACTTGAGGAACTTCCAGTCATATTTCACAATAAAGTCACCATGATGTTTCATGTCTATGATGACCTAGCTTTTCAATAAAGCTTTTTATTTGGCTTTTATATAAAAATGCAACTATTTTGTTTCTTTTTAAGAAAGTTGCAGTGACTAAAGAAGAATGTAAAAATTGTGGCAAAACTATAAAGATAATATATGATGAGGACTATGTATCTCAAAGAGATGGATAAAGGAGATTATTTTTCTCCTTGTCTTTGACTTGTGGATTATAATCATTCCAAAATAGATATGAGGGTAATACCTATAATTAAGAATGAAAAAATAAATCTCTCCAAATAAGTAGTGCTTTACAACTCCTCCAAAAGAGTCAGAGGTTTTGCCTCTTACAGAAATTTGTGGAAATAATTTAGCATTGTCAATTTATTCACATTAGATGCTATCTGATTTCATATTATAACATTTATATTATTTCTTTTTTATACATATTATTTCTTTACATCATAAATTTCTTTGGTAAACATCAATATTGCTTTCTGATTGGAAAACATATTTACTACTATTACGAAATATAATATATATGTTCTTTTTAATACACAATTTTCATATACTATTTCAATTTCTTTGATGTAATTAACTTATAAATACTATCAAAATATTAACTAGTGATTTTATATGTGTATATACTCCATAAAATTAAAATCATATACCAGCATGTAGACCAATTTTGAAAGAATAGCAAAGATGTAATTCTGGAATGAAGGAAAGCAAATCTATACGCTGCTTTGTCATAGATATTCAAATAACTTTTTAAATTCTTAGAATTTGAAGAATGCTAACCTTTCTGGGACATGCCCTGCAGGACTTTATTATACTGCATTTTAAAACCATCAAATAATGCTTATACCACATTAAAATAATTTTGTTAAGAAAAGATAGAAATATCCTAAGGATTGTATTATACATTACATTTTTACTGTTTGACAATATACTACTATTTGGATGTTTCACATTTTAATCTAGTTTTAAAATTTGCCTTAGTTTGGAAAACTTAAGAGAGTACATTTTGTTGTTTCTTAACCAAAATAGTTACCCTTTAAAAGAGATCACTGTATTAACAGATATATTATATTGTTAGAAAAAGAATTCCTCAAATAATGCATTGTAAAGAATTCAAATAATTCATTGCAAATAGACATTTGAATATTTTAAATGATGCAAATCATCTTGACGTCTAATAAAATCATCTTTCAGAATTTCATTTGCAGAATCTTTAAAGGTCATCTTAACTATGAAAAAGAGATTGCTGATCTAAATCGATGATATACTTTTTAATTTAATAAGAAGCTTTTGGTGTCTCTTACATGGCATAACATTATAAAAAATACAATAGAGTATGTCATGTAAATGTTCCTCTAAGCTTTAAGAAAAGACTGCAAAGTGTTTTGTGCATATTTACATTATTTAAGCAGAAAAAAAAATGGTGTTGGTTGACACTATTCCAGCTAGGCAGTACTGAAATACAAATTCATAATTTGGGCAGAGATATTAATCCAGCGTCCTCTTTAGTCCTATAGTATTCCTTTGAAATCCTTGTAGTCCAAGTCATTTGCTACATGTGAAACAAATTGTCAGGTTTTTAACCACTTGTGTGGTTTAATAAAAGAGATTAAAATCATTGCCCTGGAAACATCAGGTGTTTTTTAAAATTCTACTTTATCTTTCATCATGGCTTTATCTCAAGAGTAAAACAAAGTGATTTCCCAAACTTTCTTTTCCCTTCCACCTCTACTATAATATTTTCCTAACTTATTAAAAATGATTTATCATGTTTTTTGTCAACCAATTCTTTATTTCATTGCAAATACAAGCAACAGCATTTGATTTGAGTATATATGTTTTTATATACACATAGATATTTAAATCACAGGATATTAAGTCTCCTAAAAGAGTCTAATTGAAATTAATTGGAAATTAATCTTTCTTTAAAGATTATCTTTTTTGTTTATGTTTTTATATTTTCTATTTTAAAAACACATTTATTTAAGGAATTGACAAGTAAGACTAATATATGTCCTCTGTCCAATAAAAAACATAACAAACCAGGAAGGAGCAAGCCCAGGATTTATGGAGAATGAGGTTATACAATTGGGGGGAACTTTTAAGAAAAATAATGCAAAATTATGAATACAAAATGAGACAGGGCCTTGGGAAGGGCCCATGTACATGAGGCTTTAATAGTTTTGTGGGAAATCACTTCTGTATGAAGAGATTCGTTGAGGGGGAATCTTTTCCCAGTTAGATTTTAACATAAAATTGATGCTAGTTATATTTCTTTAAAGCATATATTATTTCTCAAAGACAGCCTTTTATTTAATGCAGATTAGAGAGTTAAAAGAATTTATAATGGTAGGAATTTGACATTTCTGCCTTTCATTCTGAAAAGATACATTGATTAAAGTGATGTCAAACTCAGTTAATGGAGGCGGTGCAGTTATTTCAGATATACAGGGTATGCAATTTGAAGGTAAGCCAAATCACAATGACAAGGAATAATGATGACCTTGGTTTATTTTTATACAGTACATTTAGGTTTTGATTGGATTCAGAGAGAGGCAATGGTTTTCTTTCTCAAAAAGTCCTGCTGTAGTCCTAAGAGGTTTGTGTTCTGTTACCAAGGCAGTTGGTTCATATTGGAAATTTTTGGGAGAAGGTCATGGGTTGCAATATGAGAAATAAGACTTTTTTTAATTAAATGCAACCAGGTTCCATAGCAGAATTTCATGAAAATATTTCTCTTTGGAGAGTATAATCCTTGCAGTGTACTGATCTTCAACAAACAAACAAGCAAATAAGCACTTTGTAATCTTTACCTTTTCCACACTTAAAACATCTATTAAACTTGACGTTCCACACAATAAAATATTGACACGTTTGCATTTCCAAATATTTCATTTTAATATAAATATGAAAGTTGAAATGGCAATGCCATAGCGTAATTTATTATTTTACCAGTTTTGGAACTTTTTTTCTATTTATGACATATATAGAATTGCCCCTAAAAGTCTTTGTAAAATTTCGAACTCCCTCTACTTGATAAAAGTGAATGTGTCTTCCAGAGATCCTAATAATGCCTAGAATAGAAGAGTCACTCTATTATTTGTGAATCATTCATATGCAAAATATAGTTCCAAGATTAACAGGTTTACGTTTTCCTGAAATTTATACTATGAAAAGTTTATTTTCCCCATATATTACAGTCAGATGGCTTCTCTAGAGATTTGGAAACACTTTTAACACCCAGGATATAGCCTTTCTCTTTCCCCACTCAAGGTAACTGCCTGAATGTGGCCCCCCAAAAAAGACAATAAAACAAACAAGAAAAAAAGGGAAAAAAAACCCAGAAAAATCTTGGCTCCAGTGTTTTAAGAGTATCTGAAATTTCTTAACCATCATTCTGATAGGCAGCAGGCAGATGAGGATGAGGACAGAAAATGGCTCACTTAAGAGTCCTCATCTTGTGACCACATAACCTGCACCTCATGCCCATTAAAAACCCATAGGGCAGTATTCCCTCTCCCATAGCTCACATCTTCCACTTAGGCTGCCATTTTAAGAGATAATTTACATTCAACTCTGAGCTCAATCTTTATTTTAATGTGATATCACTCATTCAAAATACTTGGGGACTTCAGTAGGTGAAGGAACACACAGAGCAATTTTCTGGAGTCCTACAATCTCTAAAGGTGACTTTGCATAGCATATGTAATGATATTAAGCCCTGGGAAAACAAGTGTTCCTAGCAGCCTGGATTCAGTTTAAAAAACAATTTCTTTCTGGTTTCCTTTATTATCTTTTGCCTTCTGCCTCAATGCCTCACTTTTACTCTGTCATTATGCATCCCATTCTTCAGTAATAAAAAGAAGGGGAGAAGCGACAATTATCCTTTAGCTGGAATGGAACTGTCACCTCTTTGCTATGCTGGTAAAATGTTGCTGTTGTTGTTTCTGTTGTTCCTAAATGACTCTTCCAGAATGGTTAATTTAGCATATTAATTCCATATAATTTTAATGAAATAATTTTCCATAAATTTAAAATTTTGAAAAATAAATTATGTCAATTTTGAAAGCTAGAATATATTGAGGGCTAGTTAAAATATTTAGTCTTATATTACTGTTCAAGTAAAAGAATCTGTGGGAGAGCTTTGCCTTTATTTTTGTAGATTATTCATTTTAGTTTAGTTTATTATTTATTTTAGTAGAAAAATGTAATTTTAATGAATAGAAGGGATTTTAAAATGTATTGTTAAAGCCAATGCTTATCCGTGTAATAAAGTGAGAATGTAGATAGCTGCTAAATGGGTTATGAAGAGAGCTAACATAATTTTAAAGAAACTTTTAAAAATAAGATGTTGGAATTGCCATGCTTTCAGTTTATATTTAATAAATACTAAAACCATACATGGGTATAATAGTATTGAGGAATTCACATACGCCAAAATAATATGAAGTCTTTGCCAATTTATCTTCAACTTTTAGATGTTTATTCCTTCATCCTCATGAAAAAATTTTATTTTTAAAAAAGGCCAGTGTTGAGCACAATTAGCATTATAGTGTCCCATATTATTCCCAATTATGGACAAATAAAGCGGTTACACATTAAATGTTTTCACCTTCTCCTTGGCTTTTGTTTTGTTTTAAATAACTTTCCCCTCTCCCACTCTGTTTTTGGCTAAGGCTGTTAGAGAAGCAGGACTATAAAAGGGCATAAACATCAGTAGCTTTTTGCTCATTCCTGGCACTCATCTTTATTTGCACACAACTTGCCTCCTCCTTTATCAGATTACAGTAGCAATAGCACCTTAGCTTGAAGTAAGTGCTGACTTAAAGGGCAGGAGAGTCATCACACTGTTAAAAGTGCAAATTTTAGCCTTGCAAACTGTTATGAGGAAAAGTTCAAAGAATTAGAAAGAGAAATATCACAGAATCAGAACTGCCCAAGTATTTTCATCAAAGGCAAGTTGAGTAATTTATTTTTATGCTGATGTTTAAGAGGGAAGTATTAGAAATAAATTGGCGACTAAGTGGACAAAATATGATCAAAATAGTTGAGAAAGTGAAAAAATAATCTGTGAAAATGATGAATCCAAATATCTCTCACATGTTGGAAAATAACTAGGAAGGAAAAGAGGATATTAGACTTTAAAGAGCGTAATCAGATGCAAGCAATGCTGGCTTGTAGGTGGTTAAATGAAAGAGCTTACGGGAAGCTGAGCCAGCTGGGGAATCCTGATTTAGTGGAGGCTGAAGGGCAGGGCAGGAGCCATGTGAACAGCTGCAGAAGAGCCAGAGGATTCCTTTGGATTAGGTGTACACACCCTGTCTTTAATGGGGTATGTTAGAGCACCAAGTGTTATCACAGAGGTTCACTGTGCTCAAGCCTATGGCTTTTGCTGTGTTTTATTTAAATGTCTGGAAGTAGATTGACTCTCAAAATAAATCCAGAAATGATATTATCAAAATAACTGACTCCCTAAAATTTGTATCGTGTGATTTTTGGGTGACCATTGTTTAAAGAAAGGACTTATAGTTGATGATTTGTTAGTCATTTGTTCACTCATTCATACATTCATGTAGCAAATTGAGTGTCAACCTTTTGCCAGGTACTGTGCTGTGCTCTGGAGATAATATTCTAAACAAGTGAACTCATAGAGATTAACATTTAGGGGAGGATGTGCATATTGAATATGTACACACTATTTAAATTGCATTTGGGATAAGAGTTATAGAATAAAGCACACATTATCATAAGAAGGTATAATACTAAGATTTGAAACAGTCTCAGAAATTGGGGAGGTAGTCCTGAGAAAATTATATTCAAAGTAAGACAAAAACAATGGAGTTAGGGCATAGTTGTCCAAGAAAAAAGAGCAAAAATGTTTCAGTCAAAGGGAACAACATTTGTGAAGGTGAAACTTGGTATGGAGAAAGAACTAAAAGAAGCTCAGCTTTCCTAGAGTACAGTGAGTGAGGGAAAGTGTAGAACAAGCCTGTGGCTGAAATGGCAGGCTGGAGTCCAATCATCCAGAGCCTTGAAGGTCATGGGATTGATTTTTGTCTTTATAGTAAGATCAGTGGACAGCCTTTTATGGGTTCCAGGTAGAGTAATGATATGAATATATTTGTATTTTTTTAAGAATATCACTCTGTTTTGTAAGGAATGGATTATAAAATGTTAAGGGTAGATGAAGGACTACCAGTCTGATGCTATTATGAAGCTCCTCTAGGTGCAGTAGAAGGTGGTTTTGACTAGAATGGTGACACTGGAGATGAAAGAAGTGGATCTATTCAACAGTTACTTATGAGATAGAATTAATAGGAATTGGTGTTGAATTGCATTCAGTGTTCTCCATGACATGCACAATTGGGTGGTTAATGGTGAAATTTACAAGGAGATTGGAAATGGAATGATGGAATAGATTGTGGATGTGGATGCTAAGGTTTTCTGGGGTGAGTGTCAGTACTGTGGCCATGGGGATCTGATGCCTAGAAATGAAGTCATTTTGGGGGATTTAAATATGTGATCCATGGAATGAATGAGACCAGCTAGAAAGATCATGGAGTATGACAAGAGGAGGTCAAGAATGCAATAGTGAAGACAAAGCACTCAAAAAATCAGATAAGAAGCATCTATGTAAAGTGATGAAATTCTAAGGAAAATAATATTTTTGTAAAGAGGGTTGTTCCTTTTGATTTCCAATTTAATGACTTTGTGAATGAGGATCCCACTTTTAGCACCAGGTGTCTTTGTTCCCACAGTCTCTGCCGTCTATTTACCTCTAATTTCCTCTCTCCCATATTGCTATTTCTGTGAGATATCACCAAAATGTTGCCTTAGTAGAAAAGCTTCAATAAATATTTAAATTGTTTAATGTATTCAGCTTTTTCCTGTACTCTGCACTTCCTAAAAATACCTTCTTTGGAAACCCCATTTCAACTGACTACTGTATAATGAAATGAGCCTTCAGTGTAAAACATTTATCATAGTCTGAATTTCAATTGCTCAGTCAGAGTTGTTAAGTAATATGAAAAATCATCCTTTAGAGAATACAGACTTGCATAGATATGACAAGGTAAGTTTGCACTTTATTTAATGCTATTTTAGTTAATATAGATGCTTATTGGAGAAATGTCTAAAAATTCTTGAGAACCATTAGTAAAATTGACTATTCTTAAATCTGCAACAATGGCAAAATACTTAGAAAACATCGACAATTCAGTTTAAATAAAACTAGAGTTGTAATGAAGATATGGAATGCACTTGAGTAACTGAAATTTAGGCATGGATGAGTGTAATGTACTTATCAGTTAATTTGGGGGGAAGTAAAACTCGATAGAATATTAATATGATATCGAGCAACGTTTTTACTTGCTTGTAACTAAACATTGTTGAACACCTGCTATGTTCTCCCTTTTATGAGATTACAACTCTATAAGTCAGAAAAGAACAGACACACACATATGTATATGCATACAACTATGATAAGATGTCAAGAAAGTTGTAAAACATGGTATAAATCAACCATAAATGATTCCTTATGAATGATGTGATAGTGGAAAATTTCATTGAAGAATCTACTTTTATAAATAGGTCTTAGAGTATCTGCATATGGAGACATGAATTAGAAAATGATTGGAAGGAGCAGTGATGCAAAGACAAGGATTCATGAGGCATTGCTTTCTTCTACATATACAGCTATCGATAGCATCTTGTATGTGCATAGCAGTATTCTAGCTTCACCTAACCATCAATGATAATACTGTATGTACCATGTATCAAGTCTGTACAAGAAGTGCCTGTATCAGGTACTTCTTTGAGTACATTACATGTATCTCAGTTAATTCCCATAATAACTCTAGGAGGTGGGAGAATATAATTATCCATATTTAATAGATGAACATACAGAGGTACAGGGAGGTCAAGTAGGTTGCCTAAGGTAGCTCAGCTGCTATGTGATGGAGTCAGGATTTGAAAGGTGGCACAGTTGACAGTAGGATTAAAGATTCTTAAGCAGTCATTTGCCATGACCTCTCAGATTTTGATAAAATTCTAGAGAGGATAGGACAAAACATAAAATGATAGAAATCATAATATTTTCTAAAAAGAACTAAACATGTTCCATTGAGAATGCTATTTAAAAATTAAACTCATTAAACTTTTGGTTTGTTTACTCAAAGAGAATAGACCTTGGCACATTATACTTTCTTAAATAAAAAATGAGATGTCCTGAATAATCCACATCTATTCTCTGGACCTCCATAGGGAGTTGTCTATGATGACATCTATAATTGTTAACTTGCTTCATTATTTTATTCCTGTCTCAATCTTCTTACTATGTGAACATGAAAAAGATAAAAACAAACAAACAAAAAAAACCCACTAAAACAGAACTAACACGGCCCTAATCTGTTCGTAATAATCTACAGCTAGCTTCCAAACAGTGATATCACTAGTTGTTGCTTTTTATTTCAGTCATGCACAGGCAACTGTGCTACATGAACAGAAAACTGAGAACTGGGATCACATGAACAAGGTTTAATACTGTAAACAAAATAATTTACATAGATTAATATGACATAATGATAAATAATATTCTGAATAGTACTTGGCCTAAACATTAGTTTATTTAAATTACTATAATTGTTACTGCTTTTTTACATAGACAAACTAATTTTCTTTTATCTTTACTTCCCGTTAATTATCCACAGTGTTGATATATTAATATATAGTTATATATATGTATATAATGTATACAATTCTAGAGTGTACTGGAAACATGCATTGTGAATATCAGGCTATGAAGTAAATGACACTCCTGCAGTTAAGCATGTGCACCCTGCACAATATTGTAAACATTGGCTTTCCCATATCTATAATCAAAAATAATATCAAGTGTTTCTTTGACTTCATAAGCAATTTCCTTCTCATCTCATAAAGAGGTATGAATGCACACATCTATACATTAAAAGGTAAAAAGTCAGAGATAATGAGAGAGCAGAATGATTCAAGATGTATGGATGAGAGTGGGAGGTAAGAGGAAGTCAGAATCAGAAATACCCCCCAATGATTTATCTTAAAATAAAAACTCCATTGATTATCATGTCTGTCTCCATGGTACTCATTGTTTAATATTGTTTAATAACTGACTAGCAAATAAAAATATCAGGATAATATAAATTTTAACCGTTATTTAAAACGTGTCTTCTACTTCTTAACTGTAAGGTCATTCATCTCTGGATAAACTCTAGAAATAAATCTTCCATCAGAAAGATACTTCAGAGACCCAGTATGTTGACTTCCAATCAAACAATGGAAATTGGGTTCAACCAAATGTAACACTACTCTATAATATTAAATACACAAACCACATTTTTTAAATGGCTTACTGCTATGTCACTAAGATGTATGATGATATAAAAATAGGGAATTGTTACGATATATATTTTTTTTCATTTTAATCAACCCTGCATCTCCTTTATTATGTTTTTCTAGTGTATGGGATTAGTTGAGGTTGTATGAGATGCCATTTCTCTTGGAGAAAAAAGTTTATGGCTTAGTATGGTGAATGAAATAAATTAGCTCATTTCTTTCAATATTACTAGGGTGCATAGATCTCTCTGTCTCTGTCACACATAAACACACACACATCACATACATACATACATGCATACGCATTACCTAGAAATTAAGTGGTTTACATATGAAAGTATTTGACTTTACTAATATTTATAAAATCAGTAAAATTATGACTAAACACTGAAATCAATTATTCCATTTGGAAAATATAAAGAAAAGTATAAAAGGAGAAAAAAATTATATCCAAGTCACATTCCCTAATTATAATAAACAATTATAGTTTAGTATGTTATTTATTCCCTAAGAAAAGAGTAATCATATTATTTCAATATTAAACATTATAAATAACAGTATTAGTGGTTTCTTTTTGATTTTTTTAGAAAATTGTATTATAAATTCTATTATGGTAAAAATACAAAAAACAAGATATCATCTTCATTCTATTCTTTATATGACTCAGTTGAAATAGATATTGAGATTCTCCTTTTTTCTTAAAATTTTATTCTTTCACAGTTTTTCTATGCAAGCTTCACCTTGCTGAGTTCAAGTGAAGCAAATAACTTAATGTCTCTAAAAACAATTCACAATATTTCTTCATCTTTCTTGAGCTTACAGCAGTGATCAACATTGAACATTTTCTCCCTTCTTCAAAACATTGTCTTCTTTGAGATCTATGCATGGCACTCTCCTGGTTTTGTTCACATTTTGGGGGATATTTCTGTTCAGTCTTTGTTGCAGGCTGATCCTCTCTGCTCAGTTTCTAAATACTAGAATTCTTCACAGCTTAGTCCTAGCATAATTCAGTATAATCTCACACTATAATCTCATCCTTGGTCATTGCATCCATATTCACAGCTTTATTTACCACCTATATGCAGTTAACTAACCATGTTATTCCTCTAGCTCAGATTTCTCCAATGAATTCCAGAACTGTAATTTCACCACCCGGTTGACATTTCCATTCATATGTGACAAAGATACCGCCACTCTTAATGCCCCAAACAGAACTTTCCCTTCACCCTACAAAACCTGCTCCCTTTTCATGGTACTTCTTATCACTGAATGATGCTACCATTCATCCAGTTTCACAAACCAGAAACCTATTTCATCCTCAAAACTCTCACCCACTTATGTCTAAACCATTATCAGTCACTGTGGGTTTTATCCTCCAATACATTTTCACCCACTTCTCTTCATCTCTTCTACCATTACCCTATTCCAATATACTTTCTTGCTTTCCCTTCTGGTTTCTTTGCATCCTCTCTTCCTTATTCCCTCTAACCCATTCTTTAAAATTCAAGTGTCCATCAGCAGATGAATGGATAAAGAAAATGTAGTACATATACACAATGGAATATTATTCAGCCATTAAAAAAGAATAAAATCCTATCATTCACAGCAACATGGATAACCTCGGAGGACATTATGTCAAGCAAAATAAGTCACACGCAGAAAGACAAATACCGCATGTTGTCACTCATATGTGGGAGCTAAAAAAGTTGATCTCATAGAAGTAGAGAGTAGAATGGTCGTTACCAGGAGATGGGATGAGGAGGTGAGAGAGGGGATAGGGACATGTTGGTCGACAGATACAATCTTACAACTAGATAGGAAGAATAAGTTCTAGTGTTCTGTAGCACTGTAGGATGATTATAGTTAACAATAATACATTATATAGTTTCAAACAGCTAAAAGAGGATTTTGAATGTTCCCAATACAAAGAAATGACAAATGTTTGAGGTGATGGATATGCTAATTACCCTGGATTGGTCATTTCACATTGTATACATGTATCCAAAGATCACACTGTACACCCATAAATATGTACAATTATTACTTCTCAATAAATAAATAAAAGAAATAAAAAATAACATTCATCTGATCAGTTAAATTTGGAGATACTACCACCTATTTAATCACATTAGTGGTTTCATTTGCTCTAGGAAAGGAAAACAGAAAAAACGAACCAACAAAAAAAGGCCTAGGCACTGCCTATCTCTCCTATCCCCTCTTCCATAATGCTCTCCCTGCTTCACCACCTTACTGGCTTTCTTTCTGTTCCTTGAATAGGCATTACTTCTTTCTGCCACGGGACTTTTGCACATGCTTTTCTATTTGTCTTGAACCCCCCCTTTTCACCTCGATAGCACCATTTTCCACTTAGAAGCTTACCTCTGTGTAGACGTCAGAATTCACTGAATTAATCAAATTTTCCTACCATGTTACATCCCTCCATAACACATAGCACTGTTATGATTCCATACGTATGTATGTGACTACTTAATACTTACCACTCATACTATGAGGTAAGTTCCATGAACCCAGATACCTCAATTGTTTTTGCTCATGATGGTTCCCCCAGAACCAGGCACATTATAAGATATCACAACCAATATTTTTGGATAAGTTAATTGGTATTTAAGAATTTAATTCAGAACATAATTATAGACATTTACGTATAGTAACATGTTATAATAATGATAATTTGACCACATTTTATGAAAATTTCATATGACAACAAAAGCACTTTAGTTGTTGAAACTTAATATATATAAATAAATAATAAAGAGTTTCTTTATGTAATTGTGTTCTATTCCCTTTTTTGATTTTCCATTCTCCCTTTCACTCTAGAGTCTTTTGGTTCTTGGTTTTGTTTTTTACTGTTTTTAATATTTTTCTTTCCTTCATCTATCTCTGTAAAATCTCAAAGAACTAGTATCTAGAATATAGAGAGATTACTCAAAACCCAACACTAAAAACACAAATGATCCTATTATAAAACGAGGGAAAGACCTGAATGGATATTTCACTGAAGAGTATATATGGATGGCAAATAAGCACATAAAAAGATATTCAACGTTAGTAGAGAAATGCAAATTAAAACTACAATGAGTTTTCACTATACATTTATCAGAATGACTTAAGTTAAAAAGAAAAAAACAGTGACAACACTAAAAGCTGAAAAGAATGCAGAAAAACTGGTTCTTTCTTATATTGCTGGTGAGAATATAAAATGGTACAGTCATTCTAGAAAACAGTTTGCGAGTTTCTTCTAAAATCAAACATGGCATCACCATATGACCTAGCAATTGTACTCTTGGGCATTTTTCTAGAAAAATAGAAATTTATGTTCACACAAAAACCTGTACGTGAATGTAATAACCAGAAATTGGAAACAACTCAAATGGCCATCAATGGGTGAAGATTAAACAAAGTGATCTATTCATGCCATGAAACACTACTTAGCAATAAAAAGGAATGAACTATTGATACTCTATATTCACAACACCAATGGATCTCAAAGACAATATGCTGAGTGAAAAATCTCAAAAGGTTGCATGCTGTATCATTCCTTTTATATAGTGTTATTGAAATAAAATTATAGATATTAAGAACAGATTATTGGTTGCCAGAGGTTAGCAATGGGGAAGAGGGTAATCTATATAGTGGTGCCAAAAGGCAGCCTTGTGGTGATGGACCTGTTCTATATCTCGATTGAGGTATTTGTTACACAAAGCTACATGAATAAAGTTGCATAGAGCTATACATACACACACTCAGAGGCACACAAGTGAATGCACGTACATCTGCTAAAATCTGAATAAACTCTGTGAATTATACTATTTCCCAGTTTTGATATTGTACCATAGTTACGCATGGTGTCAACATTGGGGAAGGCAGGGGGAAGTCTGCACAAGAAATCCCTGCATATTTCTTTGCAGCTTCGTATAAATCTGTAACTATTGCAAAATAAAATTTTGAAAATGTAGCATTACACCTTTAACAAGCCCTCAGTGTCCTGAAGGCCAGTGTATCATCACCAGACCTAATCAAGGGATAAGTCTTGTAAATTAATAAGTCCATCACTCAAGGTACAAAGGATGGTTTAATGCTAATCCACTGGAATGCAATCCATTTCTATTATATGGGAACATGCATCACTTATTGAACAAAGTGTCATGATGATTTAGTCTGTGTTCTATATGTCCCACTTTGTAAGGTTTTGTGTTTCAGGTTTTTTATGACCAAAAAACCTAGATAGGAAGGGCTGGTGTTTTAGAAATTATGGTGGTCCATGGGTGTGGTAACCTGACAAAGCCGGAGACTACTTGGGTTTTAAACCTAACTCTACCTACCAAGGCAAATAATACTGGACAAGCTAACATTTATTTAAGTAATATTGATTCAGTGTTTACCATATGTCTGGCACTGAGATGAGCGTGTCTACTACTGACTTTCCTCAAAAGTAAATTAGGAAAAATAATGCTACTTCACAAGGTTACTTATCGTTGACATTAAAAAGGGAATATCTGAAATTGCTTGCAGAGTGTCAAAGTGTTGAAAATAATTTTTGTTCTTTGTATTATTTTAAATATTAGTAGTTGTACATAGCTAATTTAACTCCAAAAGATAATATGTTCAGACATCAAGTTCTATAAACAGATACATAGATCAAGAAACAATCTCTGTATGTTTGTGTGAGGGTGTGAATGATCTCTTTGCATTTAAACTGGTATTAAATAAATCCATCCTTGTAATTGCTGCCCCAGTCATGTTTCTAAAACAAATCAGATTGTGTACCTCTAGCATAACGTCCTTTAGAGAATCTTCTAGCTACAGGGTAAAATCCAAGGCCTTAACACACAAGATCCTTCACAGTAAAGCATCTGCTCATGTCTCTTACCTCTTTATCTGCTATTTCCCATCAGAAACACTTCTCTCTAGGCATAAAATTACTTGTCATTCTACAAATATTAATAAGTCATGTAATTCCATACCTATAATTTGTCCCCACATCTTGGAATATTTTCACAAAACCCACTATTACCACGTCTTTTCCACCAATAACTATTAATATTATTATTTTTGTATTTGGTCATAGAATGTTGTTAAAAAGCATATTTCTCGCTACCCTAGGTCAGAATTTGGTGTCATTTGTATGTGTTCTTATTATAAATTCATATAGATAATTCTTTGCAAGCAATTATATCCTCTATTGTCCCTGTCAGTTTCCTTCTTAGCTTCTGACTCCCTTGCTCTTTGAGGGGGAGGGCTTGTGTTTGTTATCTACGAATTCCTTGTGCCTAACAGCTTGCAGATACACAAATGAATGACTAACTACCACAGCATTAATATGACTGTAATTTAGTCATTAAATCACTATGTACATATTTGAAACTCGGGCAGCATCCAGACTGAAAACGTTTTATGTCTAATAGTGAATACTGGCATGTATTATTTTACACACACACACACTCACTAATGGAACAGAATGGGATAATCCTAAGTACATTTTTTTTTGTTTTGAGTGTTCAGTGTATTGTAAAAGTTATAAATCTCAGACTAAAATATTGGCTGTTTATTCTAGATCGTTCATGTAATCAGAGGTTTCTTTGGTTCATGTGTGTGATTTCTTTTCTATATTTCTTTCTTAGTTTCAAAAGAAATGCCAGAGTTAAAAAAGAACACTAACTTGTGGGGACTCCTTTCAGGGACTACAAATTTGAGATATGTTTGGAGATGTCAAATTGATAAAAAGTGGTAGAGTGGCAAGGAGGGTAGAAATTGGGAAAATCTCTTCCGTTCATATGGTGTATGCATCCTGGACCTGCTGTCCTTTGATGTGGGCACAGGAACTCTAAGTCCAGTGGGTGTCTGAGAACAGATTCCTAAGAAAGTGAATGGTTGGCTTGGACTAACTTGAAGACAAGTGTTTGCTTCAACTTGGGCTATTGTTGGAGGTTTCCTGAAGGGAACTTAGAACGGAATGTCCACTGCAAAGAGTATTCAGTTTCAGATAGCTGCCTTCCTGAGCTCATTTTCCACCCTGAGCGCTGGCCACAACGATTGAAAATCTTTCATCTGTGTAATTTGGGATAGGGCTCATTTATAAAAAGAAAGTTAGTTGCTGGGTAAATATGTATGTACAAGCATGGAGCCCCATTACATATATGCTCAAACTCAAAGTGAGAAATGTTTATTGGATGACTCAAACATAGAATTGAAGGGTCTCTTAAAACAAAAGTAAAATCTACAGAGTCAACCTAACAGCCTATTTATACTTATTCATATTTATTATTTTTTCACTAAAATGTATATAAGCATTTTATTGAGCAGTGAATATGAACTATATTTTGTGCATTATGTTAACATGCTATTCATGTAATAATGAATTTTCAAATATTTGTGTCTTGAATCTTTCCAATTTCCAGAGCATTACAGAAATCCATAGATCTGGTATGCATAGGCATTTTATGAGAAAAACTAGCTTGAATGATAATATTCATTTATTGAAGTAGTAGGCCCCTGACCCAGTTTTAAAATGAAATTACGTTTTTTCAAACCAGTATAATTGTAGTACCTTTTTCTTTAATGTTCTGTCTTTGAGTACATTTGTTATAAAGGTTCTTATGTGACATCATGACAATCTATTTTTAGTTGTAAAATCTTAACCAAATCAAAGACATGATACGCTCTCTGTTTTTCTCCATGAGAGTTTTTATGATGATAGCTTCATAATTAAATTATTTTTAATGAAGGTGTATATTATTGTATTGTCTTCAACTAAAATAGATTATATAGCCAATTTTTTATCTTCATATACCAAAAACAAAGAACCACCCAGCTAGAAAACAATCCAGGCCTTATATAATACATTGTGCCTAGATTAAGCTTATAGGAATTCTTCTGCCCAGGGCTCACATTGTAGAAATGTGGTGTGCAATTTTTAAAATCGAAAATATAGACTCTAAATAAGAAATGGAAGAGAGTTGAGTTCTAATCTGTGACAACTAGAAATCAAATTCTACTGTTGAGCAATTAATTTGCATATGTCCGTTATCTTTTATAGTGATTGATAATGATAATGACCATAAGAATAACATTTCGTAGATATAATTTGCCTTATAACTACTGTGGCAAAGGAATACATTACTATCCCCATTTGATGACTGAGGTACTAAGTCTATATTATTTGAAATATGATATAAATTGATCAATTATATTATCTCTATTACTAGATTACGTCTTATATGTGTTTATATTCTCACAGATTTTAGAATATTGTACTAGGAAGAAGTTCAATAAATGTCTGTTGAATTAATTAACATCAAAAAGTGATGGAAAGAATAGTTATCTCTAAATTTCTTTTGTTTCAAACTGTATGATAATGACATCTAATTTTTTCGAAATGATTTGGTGTAGATATGATAAATGCTTGAGTTGATAAATACCCCAATTACCCTGATTTAATTATTACATATTGTATGCCTATATCAAAACATCACATATACCCTATAAATATATACAACTATTATGTACACATGATAATTAAAAATAAATAATAATATGGGCCGGGCACGGTGGCTCACGCCTGTAATCCTAGGTCTCTGGGAGGCCGAGGCGGGCGGATTGTTTGAGCTCAGGAGTTCGAAACCAGCCTGAGCAAGAGCGAGACCCCGTCTCTACTAAAAATAGAAAGAAATT
>CAUYRB010097073.1:0-28101 GCA_963574695.1 Propithecus perrieri
GAGCTCAGGAGTTCAAGACCAGCCTGAGCAAGAGCGAGACCCCGTCTCTACTAAAATTAGAAAGAAATTAATTGGACAACTAAAAATATATAGAAAAAATTAGCCGGGCATGGTGGCACATGCCTGTAGTCCCAGCTACTCAGGAGGCTGAGGCAGGGATCGCTTGAGCCCAGGAGTTTGAGGTTGCTGTGAGCTAGGCTGACGCCACGGCACTCACTCTAGCCCGGGCAACACAGTGAGACTCTGTCTCAAAAAAAAAAAAAAAAAAATCACACTACAGAAGATGACTTTTTTTGTTCTTCTTTCCTAAGAAGACTGGAGGTCAGTGCCTGCACATCTGTCAGAAACAGCTGGGTGTGGGATGGTGGTATGTGAGAGTGCAAGTGTCAGGGGCTGGGTGGTGGCTCCTTCCTCCTCTGGTGCTTCAATCCTGACTCCATCACCCCTTTAAGTCCCTTTAAGAAAGCAGCAGTCAAGGAGCTCTATTGACCTACCGAAGACCCCTCCATGCAGAGAGCTCCAAGAAATGAAGAGAGGAGGACGAGCTTGTATTTGGCAGTGATGGTGGTGGAGTCTCCTAGGTCTTGCTTTTTTCCAACCAACTATCCCTCCCAAAAAACAAACAGCTACCTCAGGCCTTTTGCATTGACTTCCTGTGACTGAGTGACCCTAATGGAAAACTGGCCCAGGTCACCTAGGGCAGGAGCAGGACATTGAAGGCCTTATTTACTCTAGGATTAAAACCAACATCCCCTCTAACCCTGTCCTTCCTAGGCAGCTTATCTTTTAAGGATGTGAGAAGGAGCTTCTTGGGGTCTAAACAGACATAATACCCCACTGGGATGTTTAGGTATCGAGTTTACAGAAAAACATTTTATTCCTGCTTCCCTGAACCCCACTGCAACGCAGGCTACCGTACCATTTGCAAAGAACATCCTATATCCTTTACGGGCAAAATAAATTGAGTTGGCACTTGTAACTCTGAAATATTTTCATTTTTAGCTTCAAATTTTGCCCCTAAAACAAATCGGGTATTTATCACCTTCTTCTCCCTATCTCCCGATTATTTTTAGCCTTTTTTTCTAAGTTTTTTGTTACCTTGAATATTATCTTGATTTGGGTGTTCAATACAAAAAATTTGCTTATAGGATGGTTATCTGTAGTTATCCATATTTATTTTGTTTTTTAAAAAACTGTTTTATAAAGTTTACTATGTTTTATAAAGTTTTTAAAAAAATCTGCTTTATAAAGTTTACTATGTTTACTAATGTTAGGACAAAAAATATCCTAACATTCCTTGAGGTTTAAACTTTGGTAATATTCTATGTCTTAGCCTAGCTTTTATAACAAGCTTGTTGCATTTTCTTAGATACTTATTGATAAACATATCTCTCAGTTAAAAATCTTTTGAGGAACTCAGACCTTTATGGTATACTGCATTGTAAACTATTTCATTTGCCACCATTTAGTGACTGTAGGCTGAAACTGAGGAATGATTTTGGAAATTGGGTCTATTAGAAAAAGCTCTTTGCACATACAAATGTTCCCAGCCAAGATTCCTGATAGCGGCAATGAGGAAGCACAGCAGAGAGGAGGACACTAGGACTCAAATTTTAGCTCAATCTCTAATGGGTTGATTGAATTTGAAAAACTTAACCACCTGCAAAATGAATTGGTTATATTATTTTGATCTCTAAGTGTACTTTTGATTCTTGTACTTAATGATTTTGATAACAAAATCAGACAGAAAATGTATAGCTTCATAATGAGCAAAAAATATTTAGTGTTAGTACATCACAATAATACTCACTTCAGAGTAAATTTTGAAGAGGTTGATATTTTCGAATTGAGTCTGAGACAGTTGTCCTAAAGCAATGTTTCCTTGACTTGACTACAGCCATTTACATGCATACAACCTTATGGGTTTTGCCCTGTTCTAATGCCCCCTAAATTACTATTTCCTTGTTCTTTAAAAAAATAGTCTCATCTGGGTAAGGTGCAGTGGCTCATTCCTGCAATCCCGAGGTGCAAGGATCACTTGAGCCCGGGAGTTCCAGGTTACAGTGAGCAATGATCATGTCACGGCACTCCAGCTTGGGTGACAGAATGAGAACCCATCTCAAAAAAAAAAAAACTAAACTAAAACACAATTTATTTTTAAATGAAACTTTATATTGTAGTTACGATTTCTTCTGTGTTTTTTTTTCCTCATGCAGACTATAATAAATACATTAATACATTTAAAATAATTTGCTTGAGTATAGGCTCCTAAATCATCTGTACTTGACTTTGGGAACCAATGACCCCGACGACATCTTACTCTCTTCAGTATGCCGTGTTTAGTTTCTACTTTATATATCAGCATGATCAAGTCCTCAAATATCATACAATGACCACAGAGAGTAAAGATATTTGGTGCGGCAAGAAATGAACACTAATAATTAGGAAAAAATGAACACTAATTTTAGAAAGAAGTCAACGCTAATATTTTACAATTCAGTGTTGCTATTTAAAGTGGAATTGTGTCTTGCAAAACTTCTGTAACTGCCAAATTTGTTGATATCAGTAAACTCTATGAAGTCTCCATTTTACAAGACAGCATTTTGAAATATAATTACTACAATTTTAGACATTTGTAAGGCCCAAATTTATGATAATAGTAGGCAATTTTTGAAAAATGCACCAGATTCTATAAAAATGGCAATAATTTCTTATAAAAGCCTTCAAAACACTGAAATCTGGAATTCTTGTGCTTTCTGTTTCAGAGGAGAAAAACAAATGCTTCTAGTTTGGACTTTTTTTTTTTTTCCAATTCATTCACTCTCAATTCCCCACTTTTTGAGATTCCCCCAACAGAGAAATTAAGTGTCAGAAGAATTTCCTTAGTACCTTCAGGCACTGTAACCTCCAGATATAGATCTTAAAGTTGGAAAATGATAATTTGGGTCTTTGTTGAAAGATACACCTAAAAGAACTAAAGTAAACAGAAAGATGTCAAAAGCACAGTATTATTTTTTGTTACTTTTGAATTTTGTCTGGATATTTGTTGGTATGTTTTAGAAGTTAAAACGCTTAATCCTTTCTCTGCGGACCAGCCAACTTTTGAAGGCACTTTCTCTGGCTCCCCGATTTCACATGTCTCTTTTCTTTGTAGCACTGCACACTGAGTTTGCAGGGCAGGATGTAATTTATGCACAGATTTTATTTCTTTATGCCTCACAATGGTTACATATCCCAGCAAACCAAATGCCATTCACTTGAAGCTTTTGTTCTGCTTTGTTTTTTTCTAGTCATGGAATTAAGTTAAAATAATAATTTATTGAAACGACATAAATGCCTGACCATCTTAAAAACCAAGGAAAATCAAAACCAAGGTATTGCTTAGTACCAGGATGCTTGAGAAATTGAAGACCACGAAGTTGAAAATGGATAATTATGGCTCTTTTAATAACTGTCACTTTATCGTGATTCTCGATCAGTACCCAAGTGCAATGCAGAGTGTAGTTGAGCTTCGAATGCTCTGGAAGCTACTGCTCTGGAGGTCAAAACTCAGCCAAATTTAAATTCCCATCAATACTGCACTCCTAGCAATTGTTAGCTCCATGGGACCAGCTACTCCACTGACCTGATAAGAACCAAATGCCCATAGCCAGTTAGTTCCCTGACTTAGGAGTCTGTACCTGGTAGTGGCCACCTTTCTCCTTGGGTATTCAATTCTCTTTAATTTTGTACTTTTGTATTTCTACAATAGCCGGTTAGCACCCTTTTTCAATTCTAACCTAATTTAGACCAAAAAGTATTACATATATCTTCAATATTCTTACTCATTACATGCTTAGGGCTTCTTTCTTTGAGGAATTCAACCAATAAAGCTTCCTCGGTGCTTTTAGCTTTTTACTCCAAAGGAGGGAATAGTTTGAATTTGTTTCAAAATTCTCCTCTTCTTATTTGTTTTTTCCTTTCCTATGAGTCTGTAATTTAGTTCTGCTGACACAGTTGGTTAACCCCATACTGGGGAGCTGATTAAAAACACTTTCTAAAAATGTCTATTCCTATTTCTGGTATTAATCAGCATTCTTTTTCCCGGCCTATCGCTTTTTCTTTTTGGCTTGTTTATCAAAATCTTTCCACTCCAGTAATTCTAAATGGGCATAGTTAAAAAGATACATACCTAGTTCTTTTTAATATGGGCTAGTTCTGACTGCACTGTCTCTAATATACCTCTACATCAGAATAATTCCAGGGAATAGCAGGTGGTCTTAAGGAATTATATAAAGTCATATACAATTCAGAAGCAGATGTGAACAATAATCACAAACCCGTGTGTCAGGTTTGTTCTCCCCTCTGTGCTTAGGGGACCATCCGATTGCACAACAGATCCCCTCTTGAAGGAATACTTCCTTAAAAAATCTTAATAGTTGTCATGCATCGTCGAAAGAAAGCTGCCCAGGACCGTTTATATACTTCATACACTCCAGTTAACCCAGATACCAAAGCCATTTTCTTCTATCCTACCCCTGTTTTCTTGGAAACTTTTAAGAAGACACAAGCTCCAAAAACTGTTTCGGAGTTTACATGCTTTTCTTATTGTCACTGACATTTTTTGGATAGTGATAAAAAGGCAAGTCTGCTGCAAATTTCATAGATCAGTCTTTTCTCTCTGTTCTGCTGTCAGGTTGCCCTTCTCACTAATGTCACCATATGTCACTGCTTGTCCCAGCCAATCTCAATTTGACTGAAAGAATTTGACTAACTTTTGGGTCCTGTTGCCTGTAATTGGTAACTTTGCCAACTTTTTGATTTTATACTGTTTAATTCAGAACATTATTATTCAGGTAAGTTAACTATCTGTCCTTAAACAAGTCTTTGCTGTCCAGGAATACAATTGAGAATTTAATTTCTGCCCTTAATTTAAAAGGCATCCCAATTTGCAAAGCATGCTTCTTCTTCCTTTCTTACTCCCCCAAACTCTGTGAAAACGTATTATCATCCCCATTTCACAGATGAAGTTTGAGGTCACGCCGTTGTTTAGGCTCACAGGCAGTATGCTAGAGCTTGGCCTACCAAGTGCTGGTGTCGATCTGAAGAAATCCCTCTGTAACTGCATCATTGTTTTATGCTAAGTATTTGGGGGAGGGAGCATAGACATAAGGAAAGAAATAAGAAAATGCCTCTTTTAATTTTATTTTTTTAGAAAAAGCATAGTCTTTTTTCATGATGAACAAAATATCAACTTTTTAGTTTTTATTATTATTTTTCTTTGCTTAATTTCAAAATATTATGGGGGTACAAATGTTTTTGGTTACATGTATCAATTTTGCTATGCTTGAGTCAGGGTTATAAGTGAGCACATCATCCAGATAGTGTTCATTGTACCCCTGGGATAGGTTTTTGCCCACCCCTTCCTCCCTGCTCCCCTCTGCTTGATTTCTGTGGAGTCTGACTTCTCTCTGTGCACGTGTGCTCATTGGTTAGTTCCAATTTAATAGGGAGTACATGTGGTGTTTGTTTGTCTGTTCTTTAGATACTTCACTGAGGATAATGGTCTGCAGTTTCATCCAAATTGTTGCAAAAGGCCTTAATTCATCCTTCTTCATGGCTGCATAGTATTCCATAGTATGCGTATACCACATTTTGTTAATTCACTCATGGCTTGATGGGCACTTGAGTTGATTCCACACCTTTGCAATTGTGAATTTTGCTGCAGTAAACATCCACATATGGGTGCCTTTTTGATAAAATGACCTCTTTTTCTTTGGATAAATGCCCAGTAGTGGGATTGCTGGATCAAATGGTAGGTCTACTTTTAGTTCTTTGAGGAATCTCTGTAATGTTTTCCATAGATGTTGTACTAATTTGCAGTCCTACCAACAGTGAGAAAATGCTTCTTTTCGCTTGAGTTTTTTTAGTTCTTTTCTCTTTCTTTCCTTATTGCCTACTGTAAGATTAGAAATATTTAAATATCTCCAGAAAGTTCCATTTATATCCCTAGCAAGTTTCAGTATTTCCACTATCCAGGCATTTTGAACTGATTAACCATATTCAATGGGAAATCTTTGCATCTCTGCATGTCAAAGTCATATTTTGTTGTGCAAATAATGTTTATTTTTGAAAGAGCACACTCAAAGTTATATATATAGTACAAGGTTATTATACAGATTTATTGTAGTTCTTTCATTCTATAAATATTTGTTTTGTCCTTATATTTGATATGTCTTTTTGTATGAAAAAACTGTAATATAGATACAAATCAATTTATGGCATATCATAACATGGTTTTCAAGAAGACATCAATTTAAACTTTGCATTTAAAGAGAGAGAAGAAAACTGCTTTCAGGAAATATTAGTTAACCGGCAGGAGTCCTTTTCAGAGCACAGTTACCATGGGATTGAAAAGCATTTGCTAATTATAACAGTGCACTAATTATGTGCTTTTACATCTCATCTTTCTGTCTTTCTGTCTAAATTCACTTATAATTATACGGTACTCTTTTTGCATGCAACATATCTAAAAGTATTGCTTTTATCAGATATGAATTCTTTTACTTGGAAATTTATTAAAGACATAGTTTCACTTCCCAAATATTTTCTCCTGGAATATATTGAAATCTTTCAGTTGTGGGTTGAAGAAGTTGTCATGTTGTTGGCGGGTGGGGGGGGTGATCAAGATTTAAATATTAGACATTTTGTATGTTACAAAAGAGAGCAGCAAAAATGATCAGCCTTGTCATAGTTTCTATTTTTAAAAGGCAGTTAAGCAGATGTAGCCACATTACCACTCCTCCTCCTCATCATTGTCATGATATTTGTATTGCTCTACAGAATTTCTAAAATTGTAATTGATGGAAAGATGTTTTACACATAGTGGAATAAAGGAAAGGGCATCATCAGAACCTATCTTCTGTCCTCTGAATCATAGAAGGAAGCTTAAAAACAACAAAAGGAACAACACATGTTCAATTCCTATGTTTTGATTTCTTCTGGGCTTGTTGAACAAACAGAGAAAGGAACTCCCTTCTGTGTAAAGAGAGCAAGTCTTGCTCACCTCCCTAAAGCAGGAATTTTAGCCAGGAGGGGCAATTAAAGAATTGAGGGTCTACAACTTTAAGAGGTTTCTAGGCTTTAATCCCACACACAGGCTCATGTGACAACTATTAGTCTGACTAATTTGTGGGTATACAACTTTTTCTAACTCCACTCCTAATCATACTTTATTGATTATGAACTTTAATGCATACATATTCATTTCATGTTCATTTGTTTTTAAAGAAAGCTTAGAGAATAATTTATGAGCTTTTAAAGAAACATCTGACAGGGTGGTTGAAGCTTCTGCAAATACAAAGAAAATCTTCTCTGCAGTTTTTAAGGCACATATTGATATGTGGATCAAGCAGTTTTAGATCTCAGGCTCCACGACAGGGTGGAGGAGGTGAAGAGGGCTAGCTGGAGTAAAAGAGGAAACCTTTATTGAAGGTTTCCTCTATGCCAGCCACTGGGATAAATGCTTTTGTACACATTATTTCAGTTTGGTAGTATCCAATTCTATTGAGGGTTGTTATAACCATCAAATTAGAACTTTAGAGTTTGATATATTTTTTATACTGGATTGCACTGAGCTGAAAATTTGGCCCTTCTGCCATCAGTTTCACTTTTATGCCAGGCCACAGAATTATTTACATCCATTTAATTCAAGATGCTCAGCTGCCCAGCAAACCAAGGAAGCAGTCTGGGCCTTACAAGCCATGTGGGGACATTCTTTGTAACCGGAGACATTGCAACAATGGTAGAGCCCCTGTTATTTGGACTGAGACCCCTTTTTATCTTTTACTTCATGCTTAAGTCCAAACTTTCTCATCTAGAAATCAAAAAGACTTGACTATACTTTTGATATTCTTCTCAGTTTCAGTGATTTGTGAATTTTGTATTTGATTCTGCTGATGCAAAATGTTTACAGCTGAAAAGGGGAAGACAAACTAATTATAAACAGAACTTTCCCAACTAAAATCTTAGGGGATGAAGAGAAATGATTCAAGTATTTTCTGACTCTGACAATCAGAAATGCAGTCCTTTGTGGCAATTATGAGATTCACTGGGAAACAAGAATTATTTTTTCTTTTATCATTTTAGCTATGTTATGGAAGTGAGAAGCTCCCAAAGCTCTATAATCTTAATTAACAACAGTCCTAACATCAAGTTAGTGCTGATTGGGGTTATTTCTTGACTGTTTGCTGTGTGCTTTGGAAAAGGAAACTGTCCTTCTCTGGACTCAGTAAAACACTGTTAATAGCACCTCTTTCAAAATGGTGTGCTGATGTTTAATCAATGTTCATAAATCTCTTGAAGATCTTCCAATGATAATTGTGACATAAAATATAAAGTATTATTCCTGGAACAGGGTAATTTTATCCAATTAAATCTCCTGTGAGCTATCACCTGGGTAGGAAACATTGTTATTACTTTGCAAATTACTTTGCACTTAGCTTTCCTCATGTTTCCTCATATATCCTAACCATAAGCGGAAGTCCCTTCAGAAGGAATAGAATATTTGCAACGTTGACTTTGATGGGATGTTCCAATGAAGAACAATATGGTCTAGTGCTATTGCTGAGGGCAGGACAGAAGGACCTAAGTCTCTCTGAGGATGTATCTTACACAATGCCATTAACCATTCTAGCAGCAACTGTGTAATTAATAACCGGACACAGCATGTCATTAATTTAAATGAGATCATAGGAGACTTTGAGTTTTAAGCTATGGGTCTAGTTGGTCTATGAGATTTGCCCCAGTTTTTAGAGACTGGAGTCTCATGATCAGTTAATGAGGTTTGCTTTTTTAAATGCAGTCAGACCTTCAGAACAAACGCCAAAACACAGTTGATGCTCAGTGTACCCTAGCAAGCACTAGAAATTACCTGTGGTGTTTTAATGGAGCAGTCTAGATATTGCTTTTCATTAATTAATTAATGCATTTATCTAATATGTTATTTATTAATTACCCCTGTGCCAGGATCTAGATTAAGGAAGACCAAGACAGACGTAGAAGGGTGGGGAAGCTGTGGAAGTATGTGATCAGTGGTGATTATCTTCATGGCAAATTCATGTGCATGAAATATTTTATGTTCGTAAAATGTCATTTTAGCTGCTGATTTTATTTTGGAAGTTGTTCTAGAGAGCTGTATTATCACACTGACTAAAAATGACTCCCCACCTCCCTCTCAATCCATTGCCAGGGTCGATTCACCAGGCATTCCATGAATGTTTATTACATTCAAGGATAAAAGAGGCATTCGTGATAATTAATATTGAAAATAAAAACAAACAGTGGCTCATAATTTCAGCCACAAATTTTTGAGGTATGTATGGCAAGTGAAATGAGAGAATTTCACCATTTTTAGTGTATGTAACTGCTTAGATATAGTAATAATTGTCTTCTTTCCCTCTTTTCTCAATTCCCTCTGATCAGGTCACAATTGTAGTGACTATCAAAGATTGGATAAGCACACCAGGACATTAAAGAGTAAATTATCAAACTGGGACACAAGAAGGAAGAAATATTAAAAAAAAAATAAAAGAAATCTGTAACTTCACCATCCAAACATAGCCAATAGCAATGTCTATCTTTGGGTGTAAATTTTTACACAATTATGTATTTTTGTTTTTCATTGTATCATATCTTTTTTCCTTTTTAATGTCGCCTAATGTAGCAAAGCTTAGGTACGCCATAATATAGTTATGTGCCTCCCATTTTTGGATATTCAGGTTGTCTCTTTTTTTATGATTATAAATTAAGCTATAGGGCATATTAACATGTGTGTGTGTGTGTGTGTGTAGATTATGTAGATTTTCCTATATTATTATAATAGATATATGGAAGTTAGACTTCCAGGTCTTTAAAAGACATTGACATTTTTATGGCTTTAAAGATATTTTGCTGAGTTACCTGCAAGCATTGAATATAATGATTTAAATAGTCCCCTTCCCCAAATTTGTTGGTAAAAATTAACCCTTATTTTAAAAATTGCATTTTTATTATCTGAAAATTTTATCATATCACTGTTTAGTAGTTCCGTTCCTTCCTTTTTGAGTTACCTGTTTACCTTCTTTGTGAATGTCTATTAGGGACATCACGGCATTGAAAATTCAGAATCGTCTTTGTTAGTAAAGGAATATATGAGGCTAACATATATGATGTTTTTAAAGAAATAATATTGGAATTAAAAGTGATCATAAAAGTAAGAAGGCCAAACCAAAAATGGATTTATCAGCATATATATATGTTTGGGTGTACCTGGGGGAAAATCGATGACAATATATTTATATACACATCCATTAATTATGTTTATAAGATGGTGAATAATACTTTATTTTTTAAAAGTAAATTTTTTTCCGTATTTTCAAGGTTTTTAAATGAATGCAGACTTTTTTTAAAAAAATAAAAAAATTGTTATTTTGAGAAATGTCTTTCTTTTCTCACAACTTAATTTCTTTTTTACTTGGACATTTTCAAGACCTAGAGTTTTATCGAAATTTGTGGAAATGTGAAAGTTTGGAAGCTAGGGATAAGTGAAAAAGTCCTTTCTGGAGTGTTCTTTCCTTTGCGAAACCAAAAATTCCTATAACAATGATTGGGAAGAGAAGAGACACATCCTTTCCTCTAAATAGATAAAGGATACTCCAAGTAGGTTTTCCTGTGGCTAAACACTATTGACAAAACACCTCTCAGGTGTTGCTGGTGTCATTTTCAAGTCCACACTGAGGTTTTGCACAAGGGGTTTTCTGCATCATCTTCTGCTTGAATTTTCACAACAATGAGTTATCATGGGTGAGAAGGGCACACACATGTATACTTAGATGTCCATTTTTTAAAACTTTAATTTTAATTTCAAACATTTTTTGTATACAATGATCCTTGGAATTTCCATATTTGGTGATTTAAACCAAGAAGTCTAATGTTGGGGGAAAAAAAAGCAAGTAGAAACACCTTTGGATTAATCTCTTGGGTAGTTAGGATAGCAGTTGAAGCCTGATTGTCTGGCCCCTCCTCTCTCATCTGGTACCACATCTTACCTGATGCTGCTGCATTCTGATTGCGGGTAAATATCAGAGAGTAATGAAAACAATTTTTTGGATGCTGAACTTTAAAAAGTCTCAGTAAAGACTTACTTCCAAGAATGTTGCAGGGGTATGTATTTTAAAAATTCCTCTAAGTCTCCAGGGTAGACAAGAAATGCTCAGAAGAATTTCACAGCAACAATAAATGTAGTATTTCTCACAAGTGTAGGTATTCTCCATAAGTGTATATTTTTAAAATCAGGATTTGTCATCATCTTTAGGATCACATTCCTGTATTAGGCAAAGGAAAAGGGCACTTTCTGTTCTTTGGAGATGCAGATCTTACAAACTTGAGTAATACAGAGTATGCTGGCATTTAACGGAGGGATGAATAACCCTCTTGCTCACCACCAAATCCCTGGGTTAGGAACCAGCTGAGTGAATCATGGGAAATATGACAAATGAAGAAATATCAGCATTAGGAAAAAAAAAGCTGACTGGTAAACAAGACTTAGATATAGGCTAGCTACTACTCAGCTCTGCTGTTTAATTAAACAAACCTACCTAGTAGAGGCCTCCCAACCCTGAGCTGAACATGTGAGTCCTGGGCAGAGGCTTCCCGAAATAGCAAGAGAACTCGGCAAAGGCTGAGCCTCCAAGCTTCATTCTTTTCTTTTCTTGTTTTCTCCCATTCTCGCTGATCAGGAAAACCTATATTCCTCATTAAGAGAAATAGAAGGGTGGGACACAAAGAAGTACCTTCTCCCACACTTTTACCTAATGAGAATGGACATTCCCCCTTCTACAGAAACAAGCAGGGACAAGCATCCCCTTCTCACAAATAAATGTAGTGAAAACACGGTTGAAAAGTAAAGATTATACGGATGCAAGGCATGTAGGGATAGTGTGCCTCTTGGGATGTGCCTAAACTGGTGTCACTAGGACTTCAAGGGGAAATTGGCAGGATGATAATTTTTTGTTCCTCCTAAAACTATCGAAACAAACAACAGCAAAGAAGTCTGGACAGTGCTTATTAAATAATGTTTGATAAAGTTTGTGAAGGCAGAAGATAGTTGGAATCTTGATCATAGATCCTATCTCAGTCTTCTGGATCCAGTACTTTAGGAAATATGAGTGGATACATGTTCAAAAACTCTCCCTTTTATTCCCTCAATTTGAAAGCAGTGGCTTGAGAGGGTGTGTGGTCAGCCAAGCAGAGGAAACCTGAAGAGCCCCTTCTAGAGCACAAGTCCCTCTCTTGAGAGTTAGTGACTCACCAAAAAGGCAAGAACCACCAGGGCAAGAACCTCACAATTTTCATTGCCTCTGTTTGGAAAGAAAATGAGAAATAGACCAGCACAGAATCACTCAGAGGTAGTAGGTTCCAAACACACAAAAAGAGAAGAAAGAAGACAAAGATCTTTCAGGGCATTAATGTCCCAAGAGAAGAGAGAGGAAACTCCCTAGGGTTCTAGGTTCCTTCTAGCCTCCACTGTGGATGAAGATTGTCAATGCCAAGGAGCTGGAGTTTTATCTATTTAAATACCCCTTCTCCAATACTCCCTTCTGCCCTAGTCTCTAGGGACGGGGAAAGGAGTAAATGGTAGCAGCTCTCTGGGAGGGGTGGTGAGGCTGGGGAAAAATTTTAGTTTTTTTTTTCCTGAAGAAAGCAGGTATCTGCTGTTCCCTGAATTGGGAGAAAGAATCTAAAATTCATGACTATGCTCCATAGGAAAAGGATAAATTTCTGACTAGGAGAGGGAAGGCAAGTGGGGAGACTTAGATAGAACATCATTATTGAAGAAGAAAGCAGAACCAGCCAGTCCAGTAATCATAGCTGATTTAGCCTCCAGCCAGATTGCTATTTCCCTTAGATGACAGAAATGCAGAGTCTAGAAGAGAAACACTTAACATATAAATTTTAAATCAAAGGGAGTCTACAAATAGGTCCCAGATGAGGGGGCACAGAGAGCCACTGAGTATTGATAAGTACAGTATCCAGCCCAAAAGAAAGTCTGTATAGATCTGTACTCATTAAATAATAGTAATCCCAAATGAAATGAGTTAGCAGCTATTGAAAATATTCAAAGAAAGAAATGACAAAAGAGGTATGATAGGCTAATGGTAAAAAAAAAATCTAATCTGGAGAAAGATATACCATGGGAAATAGAGAAATATTTTTGTTTAGAAGTGCTATGTGCTGCCCAAAAATCTAAACAAAAGATTTAAACTTTGAAATAAGGAATCAAAGTGTATAAAACAATATTACAAGTTAAAAAATAGCATTAAGAGTAATTAAAATAAGCTGAGAATTATCCAATGCTATTGTGGAAGTAATGCATGTATTAGAGAGAGAAAGAAGCATAATTGATGAGGTAGAAAACTGAATCTGATAAATGGACTGAGAAAAAGAAAAGTTAATGAAAAAACAGACAATGGAGATCCAACAAATGGATCCCTCTTCATGACAAAAAAAATAGCATAAATGGAATGTACCACTCAGCAATATAATAAGAGCAACTTCCCTGAAATAAAGGAAGAACTGTATCTCCAATTCAAAAGGGTAGGCCATGTTGCAAGAAAAATTGATTCAGAATTATAACCCCACGTGATATCATGGTGAAGTTATCTGAAGATTTAAAATATAATCCTATGGCCATTTGCAGGAAGGAAATACACCTCTCAATGGAAAATTACAATGCTTTTAGATTTCTTCATAGCAACTTTCAGTATCAAAGTGGAACAATGACTACAGGGTTATGAGGACAAAAAAGTATGACCCAAAGATTTTATACCTGCTGAATAAAAACCAGAGGAAAACATTCTGAAATAAGCAAGGACTCAGGGAATCTAGCAATGATATGCTTTTTAAAAAAACTGTATAGTAAAAAATCTAACCAAATGGTGAATCAAAATGAAGAACCCAGATATGAAAGACTGATGGAAAACATTGAAATATTTAAATATAGAAACAAACCTAAACAACTGTAGGAAGGTTAAAAAATTCTAATGCCACAGACAAGTCACACCATATAAATTGGTCATTTAATGACAATGGAATGAGGCACAAATCTCAAGAGCTCTCATGGGTGGGCATAGGGGAGGGACAAGAGATGAGTCAAATGCCTCAAGATTTGGAGTCAATAAATCAAGACCACAACCAAGAAACAGAGGCATAAATATATTTTATTTAAAGTTATAAAGGCAATCACTAGAGCAACTAGAAATAGATCCTGAACCTGCAAATTAACATGAGGGCAGAAAAGAAAAAGAAAAGAAATCATAGGCTACATTGCAAAAAGGAAGAAACCAAATAGAACAGCAAGGCAGTTTAAAACAACATAAATACAAATGTCATCAACAAACATCAACAAAACTATTATGATGAATCATGTCTATAATCTCAATACATGTAAATAATTTCACTTATTAAAACAACGTCTTTCAAATTGAGTCAAGACAAAACCGTATGCTGTATGATAAGAGTCACAACCAAAACAAAGGAGTTCAGAGAAATTGAAAATAAAAGAATGGACACAGACACAAAGGAAAAGAAAAATAAAACTAGAATAACAATGTTATTGTCTGACAAGTTTAACCTTAATGCAAAAAATTATTAAATGAGGCAAAGAATATCAAATAATAATGAAAAAGGATATCAGCAGAAGGATAAAACTTTAATGAATCCCTATGAACCAAATTATGCGCATCAGGAGACATTAAACAAAATCTATAAGAAACACAAGTGTCACTGGTTCATTTACCACTTTAGTTTTATATCCAGCCATGAAGATCTCAGTAAAATTCAAAAGGTAAAGATACCACAAGCTATGTTTTTTTTAATCACAATGTGATTAGCTATTAACGTAAAAATCCAGTATAAGAAAAAACAACATGAAATTTTAAAAATCTCTCTTAAATTCTTCAGATAGACATCAAATAAAATTAAAATAATGGAACATCTAGAAGATAATATAAAAAGCATATCTGAAGATTGTCTGTATAAAAAATGTAGCCAAACCCTAGGAGCCTTCTTTATCCTACCTTTCTCTCATTTACCTACTGCTTCCCACTGGCAAGCTTGGTTGATTCTTCCTCCAAAGTATCTCCCCCTTCTTTTCATCTTCATTGAAGTCGTTCTATTCCAAGTCATGCCCATCTTTGCTTGTTTGGACACCAAAATAGCCTCATTACTGTATTTCTTGCTTTCACTGTTGTCTATCATGAATTCTCCACAAGGCAGATGAATGTGCTTTGAAAATGTAAATAAAGTCACGTATGTTTACAAACTTTCAATGGTTTCCCTTTGCATTATATCTCAATGACCTCAACTCCTACCACTCTCTATCATCTACTATGAACCACTAAAACTAGCCTTCCTCTTGTTCCTTGAACATAACAAATTCTCATTTCAAGGCCGTTTTGTTTCCTATTTCCTCTGTTGGAATATTATGTTCTCAGGAATTCTAGGGTGGTTTAATATTTGGAAATTTATTAATATACTTCTTCATATTAACAGACAAATGTAGAAAACTTAAGAAAATCTCGATACACATAGAAAATGGTTTTAATATAATTTGATGCTCATTTATAATTAATAAAGAAAATATTACTGATATAGAAAGAGACGAGAACTTAGTCAAACTGGTATAGTTTATCTAGTAAAACCTATGCAAATATCATACCTAATGGTGAAACAAACAAAAGATTCCTTTTAAAGTCAGGAAAAAGACAGTTATTGCTGGCTTATTCAATACTGTGGTGTCAATAGGTACAGTAAGAAAAGAAAAAAAAAACTATTTACATACTATATAATTATTTACATAGAAAGCCAAAAAGACTATATAAACAAAATATTAAGAATCACTATGAACTGAATTTTGTCTCCCCACAACTCATATGTTGAAGCCTTAACCCATAATGTGTCTGTCTATATCTGAAGACAGGTTAAATGAGGTCCTAAGAGTGGGGCCCTAATTCCATAGAACTGTAGTCTTATTAGAAGAGGAAGATCTCTCTCTCTCTCTCTCTCTCTCTCTCTCTCTCTCTTTCCCGTGTGATGACACAGTGAGGAGGTGACTGCCTCAAGGCCAGGAAGGAGTGCCCTTAGCAGAACCTGACCCTACTGGACCTTGATCTGGGACTTCTAGTTTCAAGAACTATGAAAAAATAAATTTCTGTTATTGTTTAAGCCACCCTAGTCAATGGTGTTTTGCTATGGCAGCCCAAGCCAACTAGTACAGAAATAAGAATTCAATAAAGTTGCTTGATAAAATATCAATATTAAAAAAGTAATTATGTTTCATATACCAGGGAAAATTAAATGTAATTTAATAGATGCTACTTTACATCTCAACAACATCAAAATATGATTAGCTATAAATCTGACAAAAGTGTATGATCGTCATGGCAAAAATATAATTTTTTTAAACACAAAAGAAAATTAAAAAAAATGGACAGATAGATAATATTTATAGAGTCAAAGACTCACTTCATAAGAGATGGTAGTTTCCCTAAAGGAAAAAATAGGTAAAATAATTTTCAAGAAGAACAAAGTAGGGGTTTTGCTCTACTAAATTCTAAATCTTCTTATGAAACTAAACAATTAGCCGTGTAGTAACAACACAAGGATAGACAGACCAATGGGCCACAGCAGAGAAACCACTTTCGGGGAGTCTTATATAGCACTTGTTAGTGTGAAAGGATAGTCTTCAAAAATAAGACTGGGACAACGGGTCATACATACAAAAAAGTATAAAATTATATTGTTATATTGTTATACCAATCACAGAAATAATGGCATTAAAATAAAACTTTAAAATGTTCAGTCCAATAATATAGGAGAATATCTTTATAATTTCTGCATAGGAAGGATATCTTGCATAGACTCAAAAGACAGAAACTATAAAGAAAAATATTGATAAATTTGATGCAGTTAAAAAAAGATTCTGTATAACAAGAGGCACCATAAACAAAGTGAAAAGACAAATCATGTCTGCTAGAAAATGTTTGTCACACAGAAAACTGACAAAGGATTAATAATTTTGGGATGTATAAAGCAGTTCACAAATAAATATGTAAACAAACAAACAGTCCAGTAAAAAAATGGGCAAAGTGTATGAATAAGCAATTCACATAATACGAAACTTTCATGGAAAAGAAATATATGGAAATGAAAATGGGCCCAACCTGTTAGCAACCAAGGAAATATAAAGTAAAAACACCAGTGAGGCATCATTTCTTTGCCAAACGATTAGCAAAAACTAAAAACATTTGACAATACCAAGTGTTGGAGAGAATGCAGACCAAAGAAAACTTTGATGCATTCTTAGAAGAATCTTAAATGAATACACAATTTTGGAAAAGAATTTGGCTTATCTAATACACTCAGACAAGCACCTCTCCACGGGCCCAGCAATTCTACTTGTATAATAAGTACCTTAGAAAATATCTTGCATCATGCATTAGGTGACATGTACAAAAATAATGTTTATTGCGACCTTGTTTGTAATAGCAAACCATTGGAATTAACCTAAATGGCTATCAACAGGGGATTGCATAATTGTGTCGCGGTCATACAATCTAGAGCTATTAAAATATATTAGAGCGATATTTATGAACAAGGCTAAATCTTTAAAACAATGTTGGGTGAAAAAAATAACTTGTCAAGAATACTTAGTCTGATAGTATTTATATAAATATTAAAAAACAAGTGATACTATACTGCGCATGTTTAAGGATACATATACATATACCGAAAATGAAAATACAACACTTGGAAGTGCCAACATCAACTTCAGGATAATGCTTAACTTTGTGGTAGGAGAGACACAAGGGGTTCAACTGTATCTGTAATATGTTATTTCTTATTAAAAATGATTTACACAAGTAAGGACATGAGTCAAGATTTCCAAAGCTATGTGGTGATTACATGTTAGTTTTTTATTAAAGATGAAGCCTGCTTTCTGACTGGCATTTTGAACTGCCACCTGGCTTGAGTGCTTACCCCTGGCCTTCTTAAAATAAAATACTATTGTGTGTTTAAGCCACTCTTATTTGGATTTCCTATTACCTGAAGCTGAACACAATATTACCTGGTATAACTTCATACAAATTTTTTTTTTTAAAAAAAACAGTAGCTAGAATACATGATAGAAGAAAATGCCACTGATAACAACAACAAAAGATAAACTTTTAGGACAAAAATTAAAGAAGAAATGTGCTAGACCAATATGAAGAAAATCTTGAAATTCTACTGGAAGTTGAATAAATGGGAAGACATATCTGTTTCATGGATAGAAAGACACAGGATATTTATTGTCACTAAATAATTCAGTGAAATGTCCACAAGAATACCAAAAGGATTTGGAGGAATAAATAAATGTGAATATTCAGGATGAGTTGCAAAATAAAAACGAGGTTGGCCTTGTCAGGAAATTTCAATTATAAAAACACAATATTTAGAACAGTATGGTACTGATTCAGGTATAGGTAAATGTGAAATAGAATAGAACTGAAGAATAAAGTACACCCAAGTAATAATTGGGGTATGATGAATGTGGTATGCCTAATCACTAGGGAGCATATACTCCAGCAATAAATAACACATTGACAAATCATGTTTTTTAATTAAAAAAAAAGAAAAATGGGATTTATACATTAAATATATGAGCAAAAAACCACAAAAATTCCCAAACCATAATTATGTGTGAGAAGTACATATGGATGCGTGCATGATCTAGAAACTAGAAAGGAAAATATTGTTCCTGGTACTTTCTCTTTGCTTAAAATTATATGCTTTTTTAAAAAAATTAGTTGATCAATATTTGTTTCTCCACTATATTGTTAAGGTTTATGCAGGGTCAGTGTCTGTTTTGATTGCTATTGTCTCTTTAGTATATAGTAAATACCCAGTAAGTGTGTGTTAACTGAATGGATGAAAGACATTGGAATAAAAGTCAAATATTCTGTATTGTTTAAAGCATCATAACCAAAGTTAAAAGGCAACAAATGGGGTTGGTAGTGGTGGTTTACAATACAAATAAAAGCTAATTTTCTTCATATATAATTTATCTTGCAAATTAGAGAGAAGAAGACCTATAATCTAGTAGAAAAGTGGACATAGGAAGAAATAAATGATTTAAAAGAAAAATTCCAGATGGTAAATAATCATGAGAAATGATTAATTTTAAACATAATTAAAGAAACACAAGTTAAAACAATAATCTTCTCACAAATTAGTTTGACAAGGATGAAGAATAAGATCCAGTTGTTGGCAAGAGGCAGAGAAAACCGGAATTTTCATACTTTTCTTAGTGAGAGTTTGGATTGGTAGAACATCATTTTGACGTCAGTCCAGGAATACTAATCAAAATTTTAAGTGATCACCTCTTTGAACTCACGTGTTTCAAAGAGGTTGTCCTGCAGATATCCTTACACAAGTGAGAAAAGATATCTATAAAGGAATTTTCATGTTAGGTCTTTTTGTAATAGAAATTCTTTAAATAAATAATAGTATATCCATAAAATACAATGTTATCAACCATGAAATGCATTACACAAATGTAGTGAAAGGAAGGAGCAACATTATAAATTCCCAAGTGAAAAAAGCAAATTGTGCAAGTATCATATGATTTCATTTAAGCAAAGCTATGTATGACTGTTCCTAGAAAATATCTTTCATGTAACTCTGTACTTTTTGTTTTCTTCTTTTAAAAAATGTAAAATATTTATAACTTTCATAAGAAAATATTTAAAGTGCACTGGCATCCATATATATACAATATTATATCTTTGAAACTACAAATAATACTAATCTTTTCTTATTTAATTTTGGGTAATTGTAGCATTTATTCTAATTTTACTTTCTAATTTTTTTTTACTATAATTTGCATTGTGCTATTAGTTCATTCCAATTTATTTATCCGTTAGTATCTCCTGGTTTATTGTATATTCCTTGTTTATATAGAATAATATTAAACTGCTTCCTTATGTTGTTTTCTTATTTTAAGGACCATTTTCTAAAAGGCATAATAGACAGCCCTTTTAATAATATTTATATTTGGTTTGGTGAGTGATTAATTCCCCACTTTTTCTATCTAAAAGAGCTGAATATCTTCATTCTGGTTTCAAGATTTTTAACTTCTACATAAAGTTTATTAATTCATTTAAAAAACATTTAAAGTCTATATGATGCAATTTTAAAGTTGAAATTTTCAAAACAAAAATGTCAGGAACACGGAATGTAAATTTCTTATTTTTTTAAAAAAAAGGAATTAAAATTACTTTGAACTGAAGAAAAATAGATATATTTGAGCCCACTCCCTTTTTTCAAAATTTTATTTCCTGGGTAATATGAATATCACATATCTTTCTATAAAGTTTTTGCACTTTTCTGAGGGAAATTTGTTTTGTTTTGTTTTGTTTTTTTGAGACAAGAGTCTCACTTTGTTGCCCAGGCCTGAGTGCCATGGCGTCAGCCTAGCTCAAAGCAACCTCAAACTCCTGGGCTCGAGCAATCCTCCTGCCTCAGCCTCCCCGGTAGCTGGGACTACAGGCACGCGTCACCGTGCCCAGCTAATTTTTTCTATTTTTAGTTGTTTGGCCAATTTCTCTCTATTTTTAGCAGAGACGGGGTCTCGCTCTTGCTTAGGCTGATCTCGAACTCCTGAGCTCAAGCAATCCGCCCGCCTCAGCCTCCCAGAGCGCTAGGATTATAGGCGTGAGCCACTGCGCCGGGCCTTCTGAGGGAAATTTGAATTAATAAAATTGCATTTCTTTGCTATGCTGGGTATTCTTTGTTTAGCAAGAAAGAAAAATCAGAAGATTAGAGACAATTCAAATCACATTTAAAATTAGTTTCCAGTTATTATTATTATTAAAGTTATTTTTTCTATTGATGACCTCTACATAATGAAAATCTAAGAATATAATTTCTGTCGTTAAAGTTCTAAAAACAGTCCCAATGTTATTAACTACTTGCAAATCATCTTTTGGATTTTACTGGTACTCATTCAGAATATATTTGTTGAGGTTTAAAATAGAACATATAGAGCAATTTTAGAGGAGTTTGGGCATCTGTGGGCTGGAACAACTCTTTTGTAATGGTGGAACCGCCATGTACAGAATTTCTCTTGTTTATCTGAGGTTTTCTGACTAAAGGTGTGGGCTGCTTTCTCGCTCCTGGACTTTCCGATTTTCTATCCTGGAAGGGAATGATTCCTGTCTGCCCTTCTCCACGCCACAGGCAGCTTCCTCCTCTGCTCCATTTTGCTTACCTGTGGGGCTATCCTTCAACCTTGGTCCCCTAGGATGTGGCGCAGCCAGGAGCTATTGGAATCCTGTGTTCAGAACATAGGATACCTCACAAAATTGAGAAGAAGAGTAGCAAAAGGAGGCACATCATGAGAAGGGGAAGAAACTTCTCACCAAGAAGAACAAAAAGAACATGGAATTTTCAAATTCCTAGACACAAACCAGATAGGAAAAAAACAAAGAAACATGAGATCATAACATTTTCAAGCTAGAGTAACATCTCAGATGTCATCCGGTGCAAGTTAACCCTTTTACTTACCTCTTACTTGCCCAAGGTCCCGCTTATTTCATTAGCAGCAGAACCAGAAGGATTACTTTTTAAAAAATATTGACTCTCTCCATTTATAAAGAATAAGAAACGGGGGGGGGACCAAGGGCAACATACGTAACCTAAACATCTGTACCCCCATAATATGCTGAAATAAAAGAAAAAAAAAAGAATAAGAAACAGTGAGTTGGAAGAAGTGGAATTTTTGCTAAATAATTAGGTGAAGATGGAGAAATAGAATTCTGAAGCCATTGAAAGGTTTCATCTCTTTTTATTGAATTTAAATGATCACTGTCTGAAGGCCGTGGTATCGATAAGGTAGAAACAGAGTATAGCAAACACAAAAGCACAGGAGAAAGGTAATGATGCTTGGGAAGCTCTGTCCTCCTCCCCCTTTCTCTCTTAGTCTCTTCATTTTGTATATGTACTTTTGCAACTATCAACCTTCCTTCTGCCTCACTCCAGCAATAAGTAGGCTTGTGCTGGGAGCAGACCCTAAGTCTATAATCAGACATATTTCAGTTCTTTCCAATCTAATTTATGGCTTTCTGATCTATTTAAAACACAATTAATCTGGAGATGTCTTCATTTACATATATTACATGAAATGAATTATTAGGGGCATAGGATGAAGCTTTGAAATCAGGCAGTTTGAGTTCTTAGCTCTTCCATTCAAGAACTGTGTGACTTTGCTCAAGCTACAGAAACCCTGTTCCTCAGTTTCCCCATCTGTCAAATGGAGAGGATCATTACTGTAGCCTCCTCATAGGCTTGTTAGTAAGTATTCAATAAAGAAGTAAATACCAACTCAATAAATAGCCCTATAAATGTTAACTATCATTAATTATCTTTCAGTTTACTTTAATTCCAGAAGTCCACAACAGGCAATGATAATTGACTCTTGCAATCTATTGTAATTGTGTTAAAGAACTAGGTAAGCTTGTGAAATAACATCTAAGGGGATTAGTAGGCTCTCTGTAGCGGAAGCACTGGGAAGACTTAGGTGAGACTCTTTGCTTAGGCTTCCTTCTCTAAATTCTAATTATTTTATTGCCATTCATAACTGACCCTTTGGTTGAGGAGATGGCTTGACTTATACAGCAGCCAGTGTCCTGGAAAGTTCTTAACCAGGAGACTTTATTGAGTCCCAGCTAAGTTGTTGTATAACCCTGTGCAAACTTCTTGAACTTTCTTGATTTTTTCCCATTTGCCTTCGTTTGTCAAATGGCCATATAGAATGGCTCCCACCTTGTCTACATCACGCACAGAAGGGCACAAATTGGATTATATATGTGGATATGCATTGTCACGTATATGAGATTTATAGAAATAGAGCTAAGATCATTATTGTCCTATTGGATATTTCATTGATTCTTCACCTTGAGGACCCAAAACAAATAAAAAGACCTTGACCTTGAAGACCTTGAAAGTGGCATGTGACAGAAGAGCCTTTCTTGCTACCTGGTAATAGTCAGTTGTTTGGCACAGAAGAAGGGTGAGAGAAAGATGACATGGTATCCTCAAATGTCCAATCCATCTATCCGCACTTATCCTTGAAACTCACCCTTTTTTAAAAACACAGCTTTATTGAGACATAATTGACATATAATAAAGAGCAAAAATTTAAAGTATTCAATTTGCTAACCGTCGACATAGGTATAAACTCATGAAACCATTATGACAATGAAGGTATTAAGTATATCCATCACCCTCAAGCCTTTTTTCACACCCCTTTGTAAAACCTCCCTGACTCCAGGGAATTACTGATCTATTTTCTGTTGCTATATTTTAGTTTGCAATTTCTAAAATTTTATGTAAATTGAGTCATACATCATGTACTCCTTGTTTTGTCTGGCATATTTCACATAGTATAATTATTCCGAGAATCATTCATGTTGTTGTATATATCAGTAGTTTATTGCTTTTTATTATCTAGTAGTATTCCTAACATTTTGCTTATCCATTTACCTGTTGATAGACATTTGCTCCATACAGTTTTTGACTATTATAAATATGGCAACTATGAACATTCATGTATTTGTCTTTCTATAAACATATGCCTTCATTTCTCTTGGGTAAACACCAAAGAGTGGAACAGCTGGATCATAAGTCAGGTGTATGTTTAACATTTTCAGAAACAGCTAAACTGTTATAGAGGTTATACCATTTTACATTTCCACAGAAGAATATGAGAGCTCAGCCTCCTCCATATCCTAGCCAACACTTGGTATTGTCAATCTTTTAAATGTTAGTCATTCAAATAGGTGTGCAGGAATAGCTCATTGTGGTTTTAATTTGCATAATGACTAAAAATATTGAGTACCTATTTATGTGCTTACTGGCCATTTGTATATCTCTATTGACTGGAGGAAGGTCTATTCAAATCTTTTGCCCACTTTAAAATTGGCTTTTTTAAATTCTTGTTTTAATATTTCTTCTTTATACAACCTGGATATAAATTCTTTATCAGATACATTATTTGTTCCCATTCATGGTTGTCTGTCTTTCATTTTCTTGGTAGTTTTCTCTGAAGCACAAACACTTTTAATTTTGATGAAGTCTAATTTATCTCTTTTTTATTTTGTTGCTTGTGTTTTTAGTGTCGTATGTAACTAAGAAACTTTGCCTAACCCAAGGCCACAAAGATGTTTCTTCTAAGAGTTTTGTAGTTTTAACTCTTACATCTAGGTTTATGATCTGTTTTGAGTTAATTTTTTTGTATGTGGTCGGAGGTATAGGTTAAAGTTCATTTTTTGGCATATGAATATTCAATTGTTCCAGCACCATTTATAAAAAAGATTATTCTTTCTTCACTGAATTGCCTTTGTAATTTGTCAAAACTCAGTTGTCCATGTATATGTGGCTCTATTCGTGAATTCTCTATTCTGTTTCATTGATCCATTTGTCTGTCTAACCTGACTGTCATATTGTCTCAATTTCTGTAGCTTCATAAGAAGTCTTGAAGTGAGATAGCGTTAGTTCTCCAACTTTGTTCCCCCAAAATTGTTTTGGCTATTCTAGGTCTTTTGCATTCTCATATGAATGCTAGAACCAATTTGTCAGCTTAGACCAAAAAAAAAAGCCTGCTGAGATTTTGATTAAAATTGGTGTTGAATCTATAGATCAATTTAGATCAAACCGACATCTTAACAATACTGGGTTTTCTGAACCATGATCACATTATATCTTTTAACTTACTTAGGTTGTCTTTAATTTCTCTCAGTAAAATCTTGCAGTTTTCAGTGACAGCTCCTATGTCTTTTGTTAGATTTATTTCTGAGTACTTCTTTTTTTTATCTTTAAAAAATAGACTTTATATTTTTAGAATTGTTTTTGGATAACAGAAACATAATACAGAGACTTCCCATATACCCCATACCAGTTTCTCCTATATTTAACATCTTACACTAGTATATGGCATTTGTTACAATTAATGAATCAATGTTGATACATTATCATTAACTAAAGTTCATATTTGATTGATAGCACCTTCTTTTTTTAAATCTAATATTCTTTTTCTGTTCCAAAATCCCATCCAGGATACCACATTATATTTAGTTGTCTTGTCTCCTTAGGCTTCTCTTGGCTGTGACAGTTTCTCAGACTTTCCTTGTTTTCTATCATCTTGACAGTTCTAAGGAGTGCTGGCCAGAGAATGCCCTTCTTGAATTTGTTGGATGTTTTTCTCATGATTAGACTGGGGTTATGTGTTTTTGGGAGAAGGACCACAGAGGTAAAGTGCCATTTCATCACATCACATTAAGAATACATTCTGTCAATATGATTTATGGCTGTCGATGTTGACCCTAATTGTTGGCTGAGGTAGGGTTTATCAGGTTTCTCCATTATAAAGGTACTAATTTCCCCCTCCCTTTTTAATATTAATACTGTATTCTCTGGAAAGTAGTCACTATGCACAATCCACACTTATGAGTGAGGAGCTATGCTCCCCTTCCTTGAGGGCTGAGTAACAACATCAATTATTTGCAATTCTTCTGCATGGGAAATTGGTTTCTCCTTTCCCATTTATTTATTTATTTGAACATTTCTTTATATAAGTACGAACTCAAGGATATTTATTTTATAGTTAGGATTAAATCCAGTGCTACTTTATTTATTGTGCTGCTCAAAATGTTCCAGCTCTGGCCATTGGGAGTGCTTTCAGTTGGCTGCTGTATCTCCTTGACATACTTCCACCAACGTGTGTGTGTGTGTGTGTGTGTGTGTGTGTGTGTGCGCGTTTCCCCCCAAATTCCTTGCTTTCTGGCTCTACAAATGCTCCAGGCCCATCTTGTATATATTCTGCTCCAGTCCTAGAATCAGCCAAGGAAATGTGTGCCAGTATTTATATATAATATATATGTATATAAAATATACAAATATATGTATAACCATCTGTGTCTATATTAAGGTAAACATGAGTTCATACTGATATTTCCAGCTCTAATCTACTATTTCATGGACCATTCCAGCCTCCTCCCTTGCTTATTTGTAAACTCCAACTTCCACAGTGAGAAACCTGGATCCTACCCCCTGCTTTCCATTTGTGTTGAATTGTTCAATTCCAGTGTACATGTATAGCAGTCTCAGAATTTCTAACCTGTACTGCCATTGGAAACACCTTTATCAATTTGTGCAGTTTCTTTTGCCTTTAGTCTTACAGTGCACTCTTTTCCAGAATTATACAGGTCCTATTTTTTGCCCCCATCTCTTTCAGTGAGGTTGTTTCATACATTTATAGCACAATTAGATTCTTTTACCATAGTCTACATCCCATCCTCAGATGTGGGACCTGCCAAATGATTTCTTTTTTAAAAATTTGAATACATTAAGGTTTTTACTCTTTGTGCTGTAAATTTATATGGATTTTGACAAATACCTAATATCATGCATCCACCATTACAGTATCATACAAAATAAAACCATGTGTTTCACCTATTAAGCACTCTCTTCCTCTCCCTGGAAACCGTTGATCTTTTTGCCATCTCTGTAATTTTGCCCCCAGAATATTATATACTTGGAATCATAGAGTATGTCACTTTTTCAGAATGGCATCTTTTACTTAGCAATATGCATTTAAGTTTCTTCCATGTCTTTTTGTGGCTTGATAACTCATTTCTTATTATCACTAAATAAAATTACATTGGATGGATGTACCACAGTTTATTTATCCATTCACCTGTTGAAAGACATCTTGGTCTCTTCTAATTTTAGGTAACTATAAATAAAGATGCTTATAAATATTTATGTGCAGGTTTTTGTGTGGACATATATTTTCAAAATACTTTGGTAAATACCTAGGAGCTCAATTCCTGAATCATACAGTAAGAATTTGTTTAGCTTTGTAAGAAGCTGCCAAACTATCTTCCAAAGTGTCAGTACTATTTTGCATTCCCACTAGTAATGAATGAGAGTTCCTATTGCGCTGTATCTTCAGCATTTGGTATTGTCAGTTTTTTTGATTTTTGGCATTCTAATAGGTATGCAGTGGTGTCACATTGTTGTTTTAATTTACAATTCTCTCGTGGCAAATAATCTTTTCATATACTTCTTTTCCACCTAAATATCTTCTTTGGTAAGGTGTATGTTAGACCTTTTGCCCACTTTTTAATCGAAGTGATTTTTTATTATTGTTGAGTTTTAGGAGTTCTTTGTATATTTTGGATACAAGTTCTTTACCAGATATGTGTATTTCCCAGTCTGTGGTTTGTCTTCTCATTCTCATAATAGTATCTTTCACAGAGCAGAAATTTTTAATTTTAATAAAGTCAGATTTAACAAATTTTTTTACTGGATCATATTTTTTACATTATAGCTAAAAACTCATCCCTAAATCCAAGGTCACTCACCTAGATTTTCTTCTGAAAGTTTTTCTAATTTTGCATTTTATATTTAAGACCATGATCAATTTTGACTTAATTATTGTGGAAGGTATAAGGTCTGTCTAGATTCTTTTTTTTTTTCATATGGACATTAATTATTCCATCATCATTTTTTTTCTTCTTTTTTTTGAGATAGAGTCTCACTCTTTTTGCACAGGCTAGAGTGCCGTGGTGTCAGCCTAGCTCACAGCAACCTCAAACTCCTGGGCTCAAGCAATCCTTCTGCCTTAGCCTCCTGAGTAGCTGGGACTACAGGCATGTACCACCATGACCGGCTAATTTTTTCTATATATTTTTAGTTGTCTGATTAATTTATTTCTTTTTTTAGTAGAGAGGGGGTCTTGCTCTTGCTCAGTCTGGTTTTGAACTCCTGAGCTCAAACAATCCTCCCACCTCAGCCTCCCAGAGTGCTAGGATTACAGGCATGAGCCACCACGCCCGGCCGCAACGCACTTTTTGAGAAGAGGAACCTGAGGCTCAGAGATGCCTAATAATGTATCAGAGGGTGTGAGCCTGCCAACAGAGCGCAACCAACAAAACTGTGCTCTCCTCCACGTTACGGACTCAGACTCCTACAGTCGTGGGC
>CAUYRB010097076.1:0-47729 GCA_963574695.1 Propithecus perrieri
AGTCCCAGCTACTCGGGAGGCTGAGGCAGGAGGATCGCTTGAGCCCAGGAGTTTGAGGTTGCTGTGAGCTAGGCTGACGCCACGGCACTCTAGCCCAGGCAACACAGTGAGACTCTGTCTCAAAAAAAAAAAAAAAAAAAATAAGCTACTGGTTAATTCTGAGAGTTAAAATTCATAGAGCTTCTACATATAATAAAAAAAATTGTTGTATTGAGTTGAATATGGTCTTCTATAAGATAAACTTGCAAAATTTACTCTCAGTTAGCCACACTGGAACAACTATCTCAACTACAGGAACTCAAAAGTTATGGTTGTATATAATATTATAATTTAGAAAAACAAAAGTATTCATTTTAAACTATAATAAACTATACATATCAATGTAAACTTATAACTAACAAGGGAGTGTTTATCTTGTTTGTTATTCTCCTGATTTGCTTTTTTTCTATCCCCAGAGTCACTCCCTGACTTCACGTCCTCGTTTCCTGACATGTGGACTACTGCAATAACCACTTAAACTATTTTCATCAAGCATTCTCTTCCAGTCCATTCTCCACAGTGCCACTTGAGCTGTCTTTTCTAAAGCATCACACCCTGCTGAAACCCCAAACCTGTAGAATACAATTCAAACGGCTTACTTAAGTATACATGTATTTTGGTAACCTAGATCCAACCAACATTTTAAGTTTCATCCTTTAAGAGCAGGATGACCATGTAATTTAACTTTCCTACCAGGACACTTCTGATGGTAAAAGAGGTAGCTATTAATAATTACTCTGAGACAAAAAGCTTAAACCACACTGTCAAGACAAACAAGGAAATACAATTACCATATTTAAGAGCCAACAGTACCTTTACTTTCCCGGGGTAAATCAGTTGCTCCTTATTCTGTGCCTCGTAGCACAGAGCAACATTCTTCTACTTAGCGATTTTGCACAATATTGTGTGTATCTTCCTTGTGTATAATATATTTCCCCCACCAGGTTCATAAGTCCAAAAAGTCAAAGATACATCTTTGCCTCCTGGGTACCAGGTATAGGACCATTGATTACTTACAAGGTGTTCAATAAATGTTTTTTGGTGGTGAATTAATATTGAAGCAGAGGACTGGAAGACTTAGTGGAAGAAGCGAATAAATATCCAAGAAATAGGACAAAGGTCAGGTAGAGCTCTGGCAACCTAAATGAATCTGAAAAACTGTTACATAGGACCTATACATGTATGAGTATTCATACCAAAGGAGAAGAATGTCACAAAAAAATGATCAAGGTTGCCTATCTAAACATTTGTCATAGGTCTTAATATTTGTATTTTTTGAGATCTAACAATAACTTTTCATTCTCCTTTTAAATGGCAAAGTATTATACAAAAATAAAAGATAAATTTTTAAAATCCGGCTTTAAAAATGCTTCACAATGTGTTAAATAGTGTTTATTATGGTTCCAAAAGCATCTCTTCCCAGTCACACCAGGACTCTAGCATTCCTATTCAAATTCTTACTAAGGAATGATCCTCCAATTATTCTGCTCAGTTGATTAAGATAGTTCACACTTTACCCCTTACTAATGTTCCTCTCCTCTGTGATGTTTCTCACACAGGGACATCACAGTTGATTCCGTGTAATCACCACAGTAGAAACAACTGAACAAAAAATGTAACTCTAATGAAAACATCTATATCCCCAAATGGTGTATCATCAGGGATCCTGATGAAAAATGCTCAGATTCTCAAGTCTATTTTCTTATTTTGCAAAAGCATATATTTGATTTAAAAATCATTTTATTTAGAATGATGTAAAATAAAATCCTTTACAATGATAATATGAGAATACATATGCATAGGCAAGCCTTTGTATTATCACTGGCTTTAACTTTAGAAATTCTCATGAAACAGATACTCTTTAATAGAAAATACAACTCCTTCAAACCTTCACCCTAAGTAGAGCCCTTGTCACTTTTCAGAAATCTCAAGACAGCCTCATCAGCTTCCTGAGACTCAATCAGATATCACCTGGGATCCTCTGTCTATTATCCATAAATAAATTTTATCACACTACTTGAAGCCCATTATTTCTAATCCACCTTCACCACCAACATTCTTGGTCACATTCCTTTATTGCCATGCACTTTCCCCTCCTATATCCTCCCACTATTTTTCTTTTGGTAAATATTTATTATTATGAAAAAATACATATTTATTGCAGAAAACTTAGAAAAATAAAAAAGCAGAAAGAATAAAATGAAACCCCTCCCCAGGCATACCAACATTTAGAAATACACACTGATTACAAATATGGCACACTTCATTGCCTGTCTTACCCAGAATCACATCCTCTAGAAACTTCCCCTGCCCATAGCCCTGGCTCATGGGGCAGAATTGAAGGTGTTGCTTTACCATGTGACCCCATGCTTCTGGTTACAGAAAGAATTCTGATTGGATTAAGAAGATAATTCTTGACTAGCCAAAAATCAATTTCATTCTCTTCACTCTGCCTCAAGAATCTGAGTGCAGACCCAAGGAGATTCATGATAATAATGGTAGTTGCCATTGACATTTACATGCTGTATGAGCAGATAAGATTTATGTGTGAGAGGGTGGAGGAGACAGAAGGAAGCACAGAACACAGAAAGGAGAGAGACCACGCAGTCCTGGAAAGGCAGAGAGATTATTAATAGAGTAGCAACAACCAGCATCTCCTTTGTACTGGTTCCCATAAGGTATGGTGATAACTGAGTCCCAGCATTTGCTCATTTTATCTTTAAAACAATTCCCCCACTCCCTTTGTTGAGTGAGTTTCTATTCTTCTGTCATTGGTCCACAACCAGAGATATGCATATAAATTTCTTTATTGTAAAAATGGTGACACAGTATGTTGTTTTGTGACCAACTTTTTCATTAAATATATCCTAAGTATTTCTATGTCATTAAATATTCTATATTTTTATTACTGCATAATTTTCTATTACGCAATTATACCATTGTTCATATAATCAAGGCCTTCCTGAAAGATATTTAGGTTATATCCAATGTTTCACTGTTATAAGCTTCATCTCCCCTATGTCCTTCCCATTATGCTATTCAGAATCCTTTTTCTGTTGCAAATAAGCTCCCTTATGTACTCAGCCTTTACAAAGAATAGCTTCCACTGCTAAGTTTAACTCTCCAGGGAGGCTTTGCAAGTTCCAGGGTGCTGATGGTAGAGTTTCCCATTACCACTTCCAGACTATTGGTCTCCATTCTTGTGTGGGCAGAATGACAAAATGATAGGAGAGCAGGATTTAGAGCCAGACTGTATGACTGAGTTCAATCCCATGTCTAGTATATACTAGCTTTATAATGTTAACAAATTATATAACATCCTTGGGACTCACCTTCCTTATCTGAAAAGTGGAGATAATATACCTGTTTCATAGAGTTACAAAAAACTAAATGAGTTAACATATACCAAACACTTAGAGCACTTCTTGGCATATTCTAATGTTAGCTATTAATATCATTTCTGCTACGTGCAGGCTTGTACTCCTGATTCACTGAATTCTCTAGATTCTTTCAAGGTTTATTTTTATACACTGTATTTACTTAAACCCCTAGAATAACTTGCAACAATCTCTTCTCACGACTTCTGAGCTGCCTTTACTTAAATGATTCTCACCGAAGTTCACTTCGGTCACTTCCTCCCAAGGCTACACCAAAGATTTTGTGATCATCAAAAATTCCTCCACCTAAGTAACTACTCAAGGTCCACACCTTCTGTTACAGAAGCTGATCTTCTCATTTAATCAAGAAAATCAAGGGCACTACACTAGATTACCTTCTACCTCAAACCCTCCTTATTTATATCATTAGTCATCCTTCTTTTATCCAATTCTCAGAAGATTAAATGGTCCTCTTCCTGTTCAAGACCAATTTCTCTACCCAAATCTTGTCCCTTTCTCCTTCTTTCTTTTCCTCCTTCAGGATTTTGTTCTTTTGCCATCATTCATTCTCCATATACTACTTTTTTATTTTCTCTCTACTGTGTCCTTCCCCTCACCTGAAAACAAGCAAACAAGCTCAAGTCTCTTTTGTTAGAAAAACTCTTCCCAAGCCTTTCAGCCCACTCTAGATACTGCCCAGATAATTTTTCCATGTCTTATCCAATCTTCTCAAAAAGAAATCTGAATGTTATACTTCCACCCCCTCAGCTCCCATTTACTAATTCATTATTGCATTTGCTCAACAAAATTTATCAAGTGCTTCCTAAGTGTCTAGCAGTTAACTCTAACCCAAACTCTTAATTGTCAAATCCATTAACATTTCTCAGCCTGTCACTATCTGGACTTTTTCTACTGTTTTTGACAGCATTGATCACTTCGTCAACTTTCCCTCCCTTATGTCTCGGTAAACATACCCATTTTTGGATTTTCTATCTCTTGTCAAAGAAAAATTGTAGCAGACAGAATTAAGTAGGCAAAATTTTATTCAAGACTATTGCAATAGGGGAGAAATATTGAACTCAACTCTACTGAAACAAAAGCCAGGAAGATTTTCATGCTGGTGTGAGCTAATAGAAAAGAACTGAAGCATGTTAGGAAGAAAGGGAGGTCAGTGTGAGCAGGCCATCTGTGTTTGCCCATTGGGGCTTACTGAAGTTAGGCTCCTACCCTTCCACAGAAATGGGAGGCAGGGGCACTAGCTCATTAGATGATTATGTTTCAAAGGGATGGCCTTCAGGTTCTTGAGAGAGAAATTCTTGGATTATGCAAGATTTACTTTCAAAGGGGAAGAGAAAGAATTTACGACTGCAAATTTTCTAAAGGAAATGCTCTATGAAAAGTGAAGTTAGGGGCCTAGAGTGAGAAAAAAAAACTGTCTAAAGTTCAGTCAAGCTGAGGGGAATGTTAAGACCACCTTGATCATTCTCTATGTGTTTCCTCCTCTTTTCTTGCCCTTCTTCTGTTATATCATGAAGGCAGGGGTCCTTGATAATTATTCTTTTACCTCCCCCTGGGATACCCTGTCTATCTTATGGTTTCAGTTACTTTCCCCAGAAATCCCCGATCCTCTTTAATTGGGTGATATGCCCTCTGTAATGCTCCACAGGTAACACTCTGCATTTATCCATAAGTATCTGAGTGTGTCTGTGTATTTCCCACTAAACATGAACTCCTTATAAGGACCTCATCTGTTCCATTTTCATATCCCCAGCAAAGACCATAATGTCTAATATATAGTTGATGTTTAATCATCTTTTGTTGAAGTTGTCAGTAAATTAATAAATTACTTAACAGTTAACTTAGTCCATTCAGGCTGCTATAATAAAATACCATATAAACAACAGAAATATATTTATCACAGTTCTGGAGGTTGATAACTCCAAGATCAAGGTGCCAGCAGACTTGGTATTGAGTTAAAGCTTGTTTCCTGGTTCATAGATAGTACCTTTTCACTGGATCCTAACATGGTAGAAAAGCAAAGGACCTCCCTTGGGTGTACTTTATAAGAACACTAATCCCATTTAAAAGAGACCTGCCCTTATGACCTTGGGGGTTAAAATTTCAACATATTAATTTGAGAGGCACACAAACATTCAGATCATAGCAACAGGTAAATACGTAAATGGAAGCATGGGTGATTTAGGCATCCTTTTATGTTCACCACTAGATCTTAAAGAAAGCAAACATACCCATACAAATACACGTACTTATTAGCAGACATAAAATTATTTTAAAACCTGTTCTGTAAGTTTAATGAAGTCTAAGCTCAGTGACTTTTTAAATGCTTAAACCATACAATGCACAAAATCTTCTCTTGGGTGGAGGGAATATATATAAAAATATTTTAGAGGTAGGATTCAGTTAATCTGACAGACAGCCTCAGGCAATCAGAATCCTCCCAAGTCAGAGCAGCACACCAGACCGTTTAGAAGTAAGCCTCAGGTGCCATTTCAAAAGATGAAGGGCAAAAGACTCACTACAATTTTATATCTTATTTAGGCAAGGATGAGAAATGTCTCAAATATTTTAGCCAATCTAATATTTTTAAACCACTAATTTCACCTCCATAAATCATTTGTATTATCCATAATGCTAATTAACAAGTCATTAATCCTGCCAATGAAAACCCATTGCTAATGTGTTAATTAGCTAATCTTTGGTGCTGAGGATAAAGCAAGCTAAAGCACTTATAACAGTGCCTCTGGAATGTGGCCTTGCTAATTAAACGATAGTTGACCAACCCTGGAGTGTGAATACTGGATTATAGCAACGGACTACCCCTCAGGCAGAGATTAAAGCTAGCTAATGCACATTTATATCACACTGTTTATGCTAAAGTATTGTAAAGCAGATTATAGGCATCATAACACCCACCATTTTATATGCATATAAACTCTAACTATTAGTAAAAGAACTCACAAGCTCTTGTTTAGGGAGAAATTGTGTTCTTAAGATTTATTTTCCAACCATTCTGCATGCACTTTACAAATGTGGTCTCTACAATCTATATTTAAAAAGAGAGAAAAGAAAATATATTTGATGTACCTGTCCAAATGTTTAGCACTACACCTCAGAGGAAAATGTTTCTTCATGTCTTTATTATGTCATCAGCTTATGGCCTAAAGCATAAAGATAAATTTCTCCAAAGTGCTTCTTTTTATTAACAGGATAGAAAATAAATAAGAACTTTCAGCATTCCAAGATACAATGCTTTCTTCTTTAATACCATCACATTAATCTTCAACTCTGCAATGGTGATGAAAACATGTAGCATTATTATTGTTTAGTCTTGAATAAGACATATTAGCAAAGTTAATCCAAAGGAAATGCACTGTATCATGTCTCTGAAACCTGCAGTGTTAATATAGTTCTTAAACCTGTAAGATAAAGATATAATTTTCTTTTGAAGTCAAAACATCATAGATCAACACATGGTACAGTTTATTTAAATGAATTTTGATATATTTCCTTCCATTTATCTTAGATATGAATACTAGTCAATTTCCTACCTCAAATATGGTTTTCTGTGTCATATGCTTGAAATACTACAGATGACAAGGAAATACTCCCGAATGTTAAATACTAAATCTTTGCTCAGATCATATAAAGGTAAAGAAAGACAAAAAATGGGATCTTAAGAACAAGAGAAATGTTGGTATATTGAGGTAGTTTTAATTTTCCATGCAAATATAATGGTGGGCAAGTTACACACACACAAAATAGATTATAATCATGTTTTCTCTTTAAAACAATGGGTGTTACGTAGTATAAATTATTTTATCTCAACTTTGTCTTAATTAAATAAAGTTTGGTCAAAAATAGTGAGTTCTATTTTCACTTCCCTAAGGCCCTCTTTACTGTGCAGAGTCCATGTGCTCTGGAATAAATTCTTATAATACTCTGTAAGTTCATCAAGGTGATAAATATTTTGTGCTGTCATTAGTGGAAATGACTACCCTCAGGACAGAGGTCCACTAAATCTATTCAGATGAAAATTACAATGAGAGTAATTATTTCATGTAGGATTTACCCTAAGCAAACTTGTGAGAAAACCTAGATTTATTTTACAAATGCTAGAACTCCTGCTCTTGACAACATTTCCATTCTACTTCCCCATTGCCATATTTTATATAGCTATCCCCAGGCCACTCATGGATTCTTACAAATGAAGCCTTTCCTAGGTTTATCCATCCCTAACACATAACAATATCCAAACCTTCCCATTGAAATGTACTGCCTTTATCTCATTTCCTCTCATCTTAGATATCAATTAGGAAAGTAGGCAAACTAATTTATACTATATTGTTAAAAGATATGGCTTCACAGGGAATCCCCTAATAAACATATGTGAATATTAACACATTCATTATTCAAAAAATATTCATGGAATGTCTCTGATGCACTAAGGATTGTCCTATTCTATGTCATTGAGGACATAGTGAAGAAAGCATACAAAGATACAGCCCTCATGTAGCTTACATTCTAGCAAGGGGGGAGAGAGAGAGAGAGAGAGAAAGAGAGAGAGAATAGACAACAGACAGACATATATTAATATATTAGGGGACTAGTGCTATGGAAAAAAGAACAAAATGGAGCAGAGTAAGAGGGTCTATAGTGCTGAGAGAGGGAAAGAATTGCAATCATTGAGAAGGTGACATATGACCAGAGAGTTGAAGAAGGTGAGGAATAAGCCCTTCAGACATCTGGGGAAAGCTCCTTGCTGGCAAAGAGGGCAGCCACTGCCAAGACCCTAGGCAGAGTAGGCCTGGTATGCTTGAGGAACAGCCAAGAGGACAATGTGACCAAGCAGAGTGGGCCAGATGGGGAGTAGTGAGAGAGATCAGAGAGATAAGAAAGAAGGGGAGTGAGAGGAAAGGACTGGTATAAAAAATTAAAAATGGTACCTGTGGAGGGCACTTACTATGAATGGGGCTTGCAGGCCTTCAAGTTGCTCTGGGTGAGTCAGTGAGTGAATGTGAAGGCCTAGGATATTCCTGTATAATACTGCAGATTTTATAAACATTTAGGTTATACTAAATTTACTTAATATTTTTTTCTTTTCTTCAATAATAAATTAACCTAAGGTTACTGTAATTTTACTTTATAAACTTAAAAATTTTTAACTTTTTGACTATTTTGTAATAACAGCATGAAATACAAATACATTTTACAGCTGTACAAAAATAACCTTTCTTTATATCTTTATTCTATAAGGATATTATATTTTTCTACTTTTAATTTTTTTACTTTTTAAACTTTTTTTTTTAAAAATGAAGACATAAGCACACATATCAGTGTAGGCCTACACAGGGTCAGGATCATCAATATCACAGTCTTCCACCTCCACACCTTGTCCCTCTGGAAGGTCTTCAGAGGTACTAACACACACAGCTGTCATATCCCATGATGACAATGTCTTCTTCTGGAATACCTCCTGAAAGACCTGCTTGAGGCTGTTTTATAGGTTTTTTAAATATAAATAGAAGTAGTACACTCTAAAATATCGATAAAATGTATAGTATGGTAAATACATAAACCAGTAACATAGTCGCTTATTTTCATTAGGAAATATTATGTATTATACATAATTATATGGGCTATACTTCTATATGAATGGCAGCACAGTACATTTCTTTACACCAGCATCACCATGAACATGTGAATAATGTGGCATGCTATGACATTAGGGAGGCTATGACATCACCAGGCAATAGGAATTTTTCAGCTCCATTATAATCTTATGAGACCACTGTCTTATAAGTGGCCCATTGTTAACCAAACTGTTGTTATGTGGCATATGACTATAGATAAGAAAGTCAGAAAGTAATAAAAGACATAATGTTTCCCAAATATTATAAACAGTTCAGTAGCTTTACAGCAAGATCATGTATTGTCTTGTAAGTATAGTGGTAAAAAGAGCTGTGTCCGCCATGTTGATGAGTAAATTGGGTGGAGGTCCTTAAAGGGAAGAATGGCAGAGCCAGCCACCCACAAATTTATTTCATTCAAGCTCAAGACCACAAGTCTACATGGTTACTTCTGGGGTTCTGGCAGTTACAAAGGTACCTCTACAAAATGAAAAGCCTGCAAGACACATCTGAACCTCCCTGATTCCACAAGCACAGAATGTGGCAATTCATTAGCATAAGAGAAGCAGCAGCACCATTTTCATTTCCATCATCCTCCTCAAGCTACTGTGACTCACATATCTTTAATCCTAACAACAATTCTGCTAGGTAGGCATTATTTGTACCCGTTTTATGTAACATTAATGGGAAAATGCTTTTAAATTACTGCTAACACAGACTGTTTCTTTGTTTTAGGTAATCCCAGACATTCATCTCTGCAGCAGATAACAAAAGAGTCTAAGAAAGCTCAGTAAGGGGTTAGTTCTAGTATTCATCAGAGGTAGCCTTCAGAGCCCAGTCTAGGAGGGGAGCTGTTAAGACAAGAGCTTCTGGAAGTGTCAGCAGAGTGAAGTCTAAGGAAAAGACATCAGCGAAGAAGGCCTCGTGAACAAATAACCAAAGTTCTCTAACAACTGTAATGTTTAATACCCAATTTTAGTCAGTTTCCTTAAAATTACAGTAATCCTTTCCCTTCCTGCCTCTGTTATGCCGCAGAAATGAAAAGAGTAACAAAGATTTATAGGGAAAATCTGGGGGAGAGAGCAAAGTTGACAGAGAAGGCAAAACAGCAATCGGGGTTTCAAGAGGAGAGCAGAAGAAAGAATTTATGAGTATGTGTGCTCCTCTTCTTCCCCACTGTCATCATCCTGGTCTGCCACAGTAAGTGTGACAGAGTTGCAAATTTGTCCATACTTCCCCTCATTGTAGAAAAAAATCCGGCTCCTTAACTCTGCCCTAACTAATTTGCTTTTCCTCACGATTACTAACTGCTGGGTACACCCACAAAACAAAACAAAACAAAACAAAAAAACATTAAACGTCCATTCTGATGAACTCAACCCGACGTGATACACTAATAATCCCCTTTAGATAATGCTTAGACTCTTTGGTCAAAACTGCTTAGTTTCAAATTATTGTCCCTGTCTCCTGATTATTTTTAAGGTGGCTTCCTGGTAGTGAAGGGATGTGGGGTTATGTAATGGCTCCCTGAGTGTCTGGGGTGATGGTTCTTGCCTCACAGATTGCTGCTTGGCCTGCTGGTCCTTATAGCTAAACTTAGTAGCTAGTAGGCCAGATAGCCCAATCCCTCGGTCTAGGTCAGGATCCTATAGCGTTCTCTGGCTTTCCGCGAGTCTCATACCCCTACTGGTCCCTCTGAATCTCTGCCGTATTAGGCTAGTTTCTATTCTGTGTTTTTGTCCCTACACTCTTCTTACTGTCCATGACAGAATAGACCCCATGACAGACAGCCCAGCACTCAATCCAACACCCAAACCATATATGACCCTAAAGGACAAACACTCTGTTGCGTGTATGCTACCTCTCTCTCTCTCTCTCTCTCTCTTTCTCTCTCTCACACACACACACACACACAAATGCCTGAATTTCCACCAATTACTGTGCTGCAAAATACTTTTCTGACTGTTAGAAGCTACCAATCAACCCTTTAATTCTCCTTTCACTCCTGTGTCATCATCTTAATCATAGAGGGGCAGACGGATGCTTCAGGTAGACTACGGAGTTAATGTACACACAAAAAAATTTAAAATGTTTTGCACATTATTTCTCTTGCTTCGTAAGTTCTCAATCAATAAATATTTGTCCTATGAAAGAAATACATGGATTTTTAAATTAACCCAAAGTGAAATATAGAATATGGCAACAAACCTACCAGACCTGTTTACACAGCTAGTAATAAAACACTGCAAAAAATAAGTGCCTGCTAAAGTCTTTCTGTGCCTTACTGCAATTTTATGTTGTAAAGATAAAAATAGAATCTATAAATATAATTTTAACAAGGAAAAAAATGAGTGCTGTGGGAGCTCGTGGTGAAAGTTTATGCTGAACGTTTATAAGCCTGGACTTTGGCTTAAAACAAAACAAAAAGATGCTTATTTTGTTCCTATCTTCTCCAAGGAGAAAAATAATCTTCAATGGATCAAGTAAAAATTACTAAAAGGTATTGAAAACTTACATGCTTTAAGAAAAAATAATTTCTGAAGCTTGGAAAAATTCTGTCCCAGGGTATGGAAAGACATCACGGTTGTAATTGAGAATCTATTACCAATAATTTTGAAAAATTTTGACTGAAGAGAGAAGGAAAGGTTTATGAACAACATTGTATTAGAGCTGCTCATTTTCACTTTCACAGAAGTGAGTGAAAATATTCTTCAAAGGAAAAATATGAAAAGCCCCAAATTTGGGAAAATACAAAGTAAAATTTAGCTATAGTGTTGGTGCATGTGAGAAAGCAGTTAAGGAGATGCCTAGAAAGGACTGAAATCAGAATCTGGGGAACCATGTATATCAGACTAAGTAATTTAGTGTCTTTCATTTAACCTTTGATCCTAGAGATGCAACTCTAAACATATATTCTCTTTATCATTATTGATTTTATTAAAGAAATATTGCTTACCATAAATACACTTTTTGTGATTCCATGCCTGTATGTGTAGTCAATCATGATCCCTTGGGATATCTCAACTATGTATATATGTTTTATCAATATTATGAACAGAATAAGTCAAGGGAACCAAAACCAATGGGCATGCCCTAAGAAGGCATCCAAAGGAGATACGGTCTTAACACCAATTTTGAAGGTGAGATATACAAACTTTGTCAGAAAGCAGAAAAAAATGAATTTCCAAGGATGGAAGATAGTGAGATAGCTAAAAAGCAAAAGGGCCAAGAGAGCAGATTTGTTAGACTAATAAAGAGAAGCATGAAGATATATTACAGAAGAGAGTGCTATATTTTACATTACCTACTTCCACTTGTGACAAAGTGACCAAGGACAGAAAGTTTGACTTACTACCTACAAAAATAAATTATTATTATTATTTCCAAAGATTTGATAGATTTTCGTGCCATGGATAGTTATGCCAGTGTTCTTTGCTTCCTTTATGTGACTCATGATACCTTCTGTGGTTTTTTTCAATGTAAGAAATCAGAATGTGTCTGTTTGACAATATATCTTTCCCACTGCCTTCCAAATTTTACAATCATAGGTGGAAATAGATTTCTCCACAGTTTATGTCCCTTTTTCCAAAGATAGTAAAAATTTATACTCAATGATCACCTCTGCCTTTTTCCCCTTCAAAGGTTAGAAGTGATGGCTCTTGAGTATAAAAGAAGAATTAGTAAGATGGTAAGATGAAAGTTTTAAATTTATACAAAGAAAGGAATTTCACTTTTTGCTTTAGAAAAAGTATTCACAATCTCCTTTATAAAACACATTATACTTTGCTGTTCAAATCCATAGGATATTGCATTGGCATACTCCAGCATTTAATAAATATTTATTGAATGATTAATGGATGAAGGTAGGCCCTGAAGAACAAGTAGGTAAGGACTAAAACACTGCATCAGTGAGTGCTTTCAATAGGGACTAACAATTAGGTAATAATTTCCTGTCTACAATCAAGAATGAACATACGATAATGATAATTTGCTCCATAGTATTTGTAACCAAATTAATCTTTAACTTCTGATTGCAGTGCTCATGTAAAAGGAGTGGGATTTACAACTACAAAACTGGACAATAGGTAGTGCAGGTTGTGATTGCTGAAAAAAGGCGAAAAGCAACAGTAACCCTTTGATTGTACCATGTTGTATGGAGTCAGTTTCTAGGCAACGATGCATGGAAGGAGAACCCAATCTAAGTCCAGAGTCCCACCAGGTGGGGGAAAGAGAGACTGGAGTTCGAGGAGGCCAAGGCAGCAACAATTTGCCATCTATAATACCAGACAGGTATGAACTACACAGAAAGAGTACTGGAGATTCTTTGGCTAATACTGATCTGCTCATGTATAAGAGGAAACTATTCAAGACTGTGGAAATAGTCACTGAAAAGTGCTAGTAAATGTTCACACAGGGCTCAAAGTTGTTCATAGTCTGACCAAAGTAGAAACACCTCATAAAAAAAGGGACATTGGATAAAATTCCAACAAAGATATCTCCTTAGTAGTGGAAATAAATTATTCCTACATTAAAGGCAGCTCTAGACCCTCCCTAACAAAGTTTAAAATAAAGCTTTCAATGATCCAGTTGATTTCAAATCAGACCCAACACAATTAAAAGAACACAACCAATTACAGCAACCAAGAACATATAATCTGCAATGATCATATTCCAATAAAAATGTTACTAGGTATGTAGAGAAAAAGGAACATATATCTCATGACTAAGATAAATATCAATCAATAGAAGCAGACACAGAAATAAAAGATCATAGAATTAGCACTAACGTACATTTAAATGGCTATTCTAAGTACTTGCCATAGGTTCAAGAAGGTAGAGAAAAACCAGAACATGATAAGAAAAAAAAAATGGATGACACAAAAAATGCATAGTGAGCCTGTAGGGATAAAATAATAATACCTGAAAAGAATACCAGATAGGATTAATGACAGAATAAACACTTCAGAGAAAAAGATGAGTAAACTTGAAAATCACAACAGAAACTATCCAAATGAAGCACAGAGAGAAAAAAATACTATGGAAAAGTGAACAGAGCATCAGTAAATTATAGGGTAATATCAAGTAGTCTACCATATTTGTAATTAGAATTCCAGAGGAAAGGAAAAAAAGATGAGGAAACAGAAAAAAAAAATAATTGAAGAAATAATGTCTGAAAAAACTCCAGATATGATAAAAAATGCAAAATTTAGGATCCAAAAATCTCAACAAACCTGAAGTAAAAGAAAGATAAGGAAAACACACAAGGCTACATCAAAATAAAATTGCTGAATACCAGAGATAAGAGAAAAATCTTAAAAGCAGCCTAAGGAAAAAAGATATTATGATAGATAATGATATGCTGCTAAATGTTTGACAACATGCTCTCTGACAGGGTGGAGATCAGTGCAGAATGTGATGTGTACTGTTTGCTGATTCTTGTGGTATCAACCTGGCCTATTTCTTTCTTTCTTTTTTTTCTTATTTTGAAACAGGCTCTCACTCTGTCACCCAGGCTAGAAACTAGAATGTGGTGGCGTCACCACAGCTCACTGCAAACTCAAACTCCTGGGCTCAAGAGATTCTACTGCCTCATTGAATAGCTGGGACTGCAGGCACATGCCACCACACCTATATTTTTTTTTATTATTATTATTTTCAGCATTTTACAGGGGTACAAATGTTTAGGCTACATATATTGCCTTTGTCCCACCTGAGTCATAGCTTCAAGTGTGGCTATTTTTTTCTATTTTTTTTTTTGTAGAGACAGGGTCTCACTCTTGTTCAGGCTGATCTTGAACTCCTGGCCTCAAGCAATCCTCCCACCTCAGCCTCCCAAAGTGCTAGGATTACAGGTGGGAGCCACTGCACCCAGCCCCAACCTGGCCTATTTCAATTTATAATTCTGAGGTCTCTGAATGCTGAGTTTGGGACTGAGGCACACAATCAGCTCTCACAAGGTGGTACAAGCTGGACACAGCACACCACTACATGCAGAACAAATATATGAATGGCAACAGTCTTCTTGTCAGAAGCTATGCAAGTAAGAAGGCAAAGACATAATTAGTTTAAAGAATTAAAAAGAAAAAATCAATTTGGAATTCTTTCTTAAGTAAAAATATCTTTCAAAAATAAAGGCACACTAAAAACTCTTTTACTTAAACAGAAGCTTAACTTAAAAGAGAACTGACCACCAGAAGACTTAGATATATTAAATACTACAATAAATATTAAAATAAGCTCTTAAGGCTGAAGGAAAGTAGTATCAGATGAAAATTTTGATCTTCACATAGGAAGGAAGAGTGACAAAAATGGTGAACATGTTAGTAAGCATGCAAGCCATGTATTTCTTATTTTTAAAACTCTTTAAGTGATAATTGACTATTGAAAGGAGAAATAATAATATATTTGGACATTTGTTACTTATATAAAAGTAAAATGAATGCAAACAATAGCACAAAGAACAGGAAAGGAAATGGAAGCGTATATTTTAAGGTTCTTACATGCTAAGTAAAATGGCATAATATTATTTGAAGGTAGATTGCAATAAGATAAAGATGTATATTGTAAAATCTAGAAAAACTATTAAAATAAAATGAGGTACAGAGTTTAAGCCAAAAGTGTGGATGAAAATGGAATAATAAAAAATTAATCCAAAAAATCAGGGAAATGGAGAACAAAACAAAACAAAAAAAGCTGGGACAAATGATGAAACAAATATCAAGATAGTATATTAAACTCACATTTATGGATATTATGTTAAATGTAAATGATCTACACACTTCAATTAAAAGACAGAGATTGAAAGATTTGGATAAAAAGCAGCACTCTAATACATGCTGTCAACAAGAAATCCACATTAAATATAAAGACACAGACAAGTTAAAGATGGAAAAGAATGTTCAATAAAAACGGGAATTAAAAAAAAAAAGCTTGAGTAGCTATGTTAGTATCAAACAAACTGAATTTTAAGGTACAACATACTACCAAAGATGAAAAGAATCATTTCATAGTGATAAATAGGTCAATTTATCAAGAGGCCTTAGCAATCCTCGATGTATGTACACCTCATAACAGAGGTCCAAAATACATGAAGCAAAAACTGACAAATATGGGAAAAAAATAGACATTCACAACTGTGGTGGAATATTTCAACATCCTTTCTCAGTAACTGACAGAATAAATAAACAGTCTCAGTAAGGATATAGAAGATTTAAACAACACAATCAAGCAAGTTGATCTAATTAAAGAGTTACAGACCATTATCACAAAAAAAGCAAGAGTACACATTCTTTGTTAAATACATTCACCAAGATAAATTACGTTCAAGATAGAGTTATTCATTCCTAAAGTTGATAGGATTGCACTCAGACAAGGAATCTGACAAGGTAATTAAAGGAGAATAAGTAATGGAAAGGTATCTGAAAAATCCTCAACTATTTGAAAATTACACAAAACACTTCCAAATCATCAAAGGGTGAAACAAGAAATCATGAAGGAAACTGGAAAATAGATTGATTTAATGAAAATGAATACAGAATGTGTCAGAAATTGGGAGATTCAACTAAAGCAGTGCTTAGAGGGACATGTACAACATTAAATGTTTATAATATAAAAGGAAAAGGCTTTCAAATAAATGACCCAAGTTCCTTCCATAAATCAGGCAAACTCACTGGAAAAAAAGAAATAATAAATAACAAAAAAGAGCAAAACTAATGAAATAATTATTATAAAAATAGAGAAAAATCAATAAAACCAAAAGGTATTTTTGAAATGTCAATAAAATTGAAAAGTCTCTAACCAGACTCATCAGGAAAAAGAGAACTCACAAATTAGCAGTATCAGAGAAGTCACTATGGGTATCACTATGAATCAAATAAACATTTACAGAATACATTATGAACAACATTTGCCTATAAGTTTGATTTAGATGAAACAGACAAGTTTCTTGAAACATATAAATGACAAAATAACTCAAGAAGAAATATGTAATTTGAATAGCAGTATATCTAGTAAAGAAACTAAATTCATAGTTAAAATTTCTACCACAAAGAAAATCCCAGGTGTAGATGATTTTAGAGGTAAATCTTATCAACCATTTAAGAAAGAAAGGAGACCAATTCTACAGAAACTTTTCCAGGAAATAACAAAAGAGGCATCTTGATGTGATCCCATTTGTACAATTTTGCTTTGGTCGCCTATGCTTTGGGTGTATTACTCAATAAATCATTGCCCAGATCAATGTCCTGAAGCATTACCCAAATGTTTATTTTAGATTTTTCATAGTTTCAGGACTTAGATTTAAGGCTTCAATCCATTTAGATTTGATTTTTGTACATGGTGAGAGACAAGGGTCTAATTTCATTCTTCTGCATAGGTATATCCAATTTCTTTTCCCAGCACCATTTACCGAAGAGACTTTTTTCCCCAATATATGTTCTTGACACCTTTGTAAAAGATAAGTTCACTATAGATGTGTGGATTTATTTCTGTGTTCTGTATTCTGTTCCATTGGTCTATGTGTCTGTTTTTTTATGTGCATACCATGCTGTTTTGTTGATCCAGCTCTATAGTATAATTTGAAATCAGCTATTGTGATTCTTCCAGTTTTGTTCTTTTTTCTCAGGGTGGCTTCAGCCATTCTGGTGCTTTTTTGTGTTCCATATAAGTTTTAGGATATTTTTCTATTTATGTGAAGAATTTCATTGGTATTTTGATGGGATTGCATTGAATCTGTAAATTGCTTTTAGTATAGACATATTAACAATATTGATTCTTCCAATCCGTGAGCATAGAATATCTATTTTTTGTGTCCTCTTCAATTTCTTTTATCAATATTTCAGTTTTTATTTTAAAGATCTTTCATTTCTTTGGTGAAATTTATTCCTAGGTATTTTATTTAATTTGCAGCTATTGTAAATAAGATTACTCCCCTGGTTTGTTTTTCAGATTGTTTACTGTTAGCATATGGAAGGGCTACTGATTTTTGTATGTTGATTTTATATCCAGCAACTTTAATGAATTTGTTTATCAGTTCTAATAGTTTTTTTTTTAATGGAGTTGTTCATTTTCTAAATATTAGATCATATTGTCTTCAAATAAAGATAGTTTGAACTTTTCCTTTCCAATTTGTATGTCTTTTATTTCTTTCTCTTGTATTATTGCTCTAGCTAGAACTTCCAGTACTATGTTGAATAACACTGGTGAAAATGGGCATCCTTGTCTTCTTTCAGATATTAGAGGAAAGGCTTTCAGTTTGTCCCCATTCAGTATGATACTCACTGTGGGTTTGTCATATACAGCTTTTATCATGTTTAGGTAAATTTCTTCTATATTCAGTTTTTTTAAGAGTTTTTATCATGAATGGATGCTAAATTTTATCAAATGCTCGTTAAGCATCAATTGAAATGACCATATAGTTTTCATCCATTGTTCTGTTGATATATCACATTGATTGATTTGTTTATGTTGAACCATCCTTGCATCCCTGGGATGAATCCGGATCACTTGATCATGATGAATAATCTTCTTAATGTGTTGTTGAATTTGATTTCCTAATATTTTGTTGAGAATTTTTGCATCTATGTTCATCAGAGAGTATTGGCCTATAGTTTTCTTTTTTTGTTGTATCACTCTCTGATTTTGGTATCAGAATGATACAGGTCTTATAGAATGAGTTTGGGAGTATTCCCTCCTCCTGAACTTTTTGGAATAGTTTGAGGATTGGCATTAGTTCTTTGAATGTTTGGTATCATTCAGTAGTAAAGTCATCGGGTGCTGAGCTTTTCTTTGATGGGAGACTTTTTATTACTGTTTCTATTTCATTACTTGTTATTAGTTTATTCTGGTTTTGGATTTCTTCCTGGTTTAATTTTGGTAGGTTGTATGTGTCTAGGAAGTTATCTATTTCTACAATCAACGAAGGGAAGAGACAACCCACAGAATGGGATAAAATGTTTGTGAACTATCCATTTGACAAGGAATTAATAACTAGAATGCATAAGGAGCTCCAACAACTCTATAGTAAAAATCAAATAATCTGATTAAAAATAGGCAAATGATCTGAATAGATATTTCTCGAAGGAAAACATACGAATGCCAACAGGTATATGAAAATCATCAACATCATTAGTCATCAAAGAAATGCAAATCAAAACTAAAATGAGATATCATCTCACCCCTGTTTAAATGGTTTTATCAAAAAAACAGGAAATAGGCTGGGTGCAGTGGTCACACCTGTAATCCTAGCACTCTGGGAGGCTGAGTGGTAGAATACTTTGAGGTTGGAAGTTTGAGACCAGTCTCAGCAAGAGCAAGACCCCATCTCGCTAAAAATAGAAAAATTAGCCAGGCATGGTGGCACAGGTCTGTAGTCCCAGTTACACAGGAGGATCACTTGAGCCCAAGAGTTGGAGGTTGCAGTGAGCTATGACGACACCACTGCACTCTAGCTCAGGTGACAGAGTGAGATTCTGTCTCAAAAAATATACACTGATTTGTGTATATTAATTTTGTAACTTGAGATTTTACTGAATTCCTTATCAATTCCAGGAGTCTTTAGGAGGAGTCTTTAGGATTTTCTAGATATAAGATCATATCATCTGCAAACAGGAATAGTTTGAGCTCCTCTTTTCCCATTTTGCTTTCTTTTCTTTCTTTCTTTTGGCTGATTGTTCTGGGTAGGATTTCCTGTATTATGTTGAATACAAGTGGTGACAGGGGGCATCCTTGTCTTTTTCCAGTTCTTCAGAAGAATGCTTTCAACTTTTTCCCATTCAGTATGATGTTGGCTATGGGTTTATCACATACAGCTTTTATAATGTTGAGATTTATTCCTTCTATGCCTAGTTTGTTGAGGGTTTTTATCATAAAGGGATGCTGGATTTTATTGATTGCTTTTCTGCATCTATTGAGAGAATCATATGGTTGTTGTTTTTTAATTTTGTTTATGTGGTGTGTCACATTTATTGATTTGCTCCTGTTGGACCATCTTTACATTCCTGGGATGAAACCCACTTGATCATGGTCAATTATCTTTTTGATGTGCTGGATTTGGTTTGCTAATATTTTGTTGAGGATTTTTGTATCTATGTTCATGAGGGATATTGGTCTGTAGTTTCCTTTTTTTTGTTGTGTCCTTTTGTATCAGGATAATACTGGCTTTGTAGAAAAGTTAGGGAAGATTCCTTTCTTTTCAATGTAATGGAACAGTTTCACTAGGATAGGTTCTAGTTCCTTGCAGGTCTGGTAGGATTCAGTTGTGAATCCATCTGGTCCTGGGCCTTTTGGGGGAGATGTTTTATTACAGTTTTAATCTTGCTACTCATTATTGGTCTGTTCAGGATTTCTATTTCTTCTTTATTCAAGCCTGGGAGGTCGTGTGTTTCCAAAAATTTATCCATTTCCTCTAGATTTTCTATATCATGTGCATAGAGGTTTTCACAGTAGTCTCAGATAATATTTTGTATTTCTGTGGTATCAGTTGCAATGTTTCCTTTTTCATTTCTCACTGAGCTTATTGAATTCTTTCTCATCTATTCCTGGTTAATTGAGCTAGCAGTCTATCAATTTTGTTTATCTTTTCAGAGAACCACCTTTGTTTTTTGTTGATTCTTTTGTATATTTTTAATTTCCATTTCATTTAGTTCTGTTTCAATTTTTGTTATTTCTTTTCTTCTGGTAGCTTTGGATTTGGTGTGTTCTTTTTCTAGTTCCTTTAGGTGAGACATTAGGCTATTAATTTGTGATCTTTCTGTTATTTGATGTAGGCATTTAGTGCTATGAACTTTCCTCCTAGCCCTGATCTTACTATATCCCAGAGATTTCTGGAAGCACATGTTGTTTTAGTTGCTCAATTTGAAAATTTTTTTATTTCCATCTTGATTTCATCATTAATCCAAGGATTGTTCAGCAGTGGGTTATTTAATTTCCATGTGCTTATGTAGTTTTGAGAGTTCCTCCAGAAATTGATTTCTAGGTTTATTTCACTGTGGTCTGAGAACATGTGTGGTATGATTTCAATTTTTTAAAATTTGCTAAGACTTATTTTGTGGCCTAGAATATGATCTAAATATTCCATTCAGATGGAAACCAAAAGCAAGCAGGTGCAGCTATTCTTATATCAGATAAAATAGACTTTAAATCAACAATAGTAAAAAAAGACAAAGATGGTCATTATATGATGATAAAGGGATTGATTCAACAAGAAGGTGTAACAATTCTAAATATATATGTACCTAATGCAGGAGCCCCCAGATTCATAAAACAAATGCTACTAGACTTAAGGAAAGAAATAAACAGCAACATCATAATAGCCAGGGACTTCAAGACTCCACTGACAGAACTAGATAGATCATTGAGTCAGAAAATCAATGAAGAAACACTGGACATAAACGGGACTCCAAATGAATCTAATAGACATTTACAGAACGTCCTACCCATAAACTGCAGAATATACATTCTTCTCATCAGCACATGGAACATTTTGCAAGATAGAACATAGAAATAAGTTTAAAATGTGTAAAACCTATACACTGAAACCTATGAAACATTACTGAAAGAAATAAAAGAACAAATAAATGGAGAGCTGTACCACATTCATGGGTGGGAAAACATTTTTATAATTTCATTTGTCTTTAATATGATTTATACATTCTATATAACCCCAGTCAAAATCCCAGAAGGTTATTCTGCAGAAATCATCAAGCTGATTCTAAAATATATGTAGAAATAGAAGATCCTAGAATAGCCAAATGAATTTGACAACGGAAAAAAATTAGAAGACTTCATTAGTTGATTCCAGGACTTACTATAAAGCTAGAATGATGAAAACACTATGGTATCAGTGTAAGAATACACAAATAGATCAATGATACAGAGAAGAAAGTTCAAAGATTCACACATGTATGAGCCAATAATTTTCTACAAAGTTACCAAGGTAATTCAATGGGGAAAGTGTCGCCTTTTCTACAAATGATAATGGTACAATTGGATATTGATATGAAAAAATAAAAAAGTGGATATAAACCCTGTTTTATCCCATATATAAAAGGGTTTAATATGGTTCATAGATCTAAACATACGCAGCAGAATTATAGAACATTTTTTGAAAAAATTCTAATTCAGAATTAGAAAAAGTAGGAGCAATTCTTTGTAACCTTGTATTAAGCAAAGATTTTTTTAGAATAGTCTACTAAATGCACAAATTGTCAAAGAGAAAATTGATACAGTGGACGTAATCAAAATTTAAAACGTTTGCTTATCAAAAGATTCTTAAGAAACTAAAAAAAATTTAAAAAGGCCATGCCTGTAAGAATATATTTGTAAAATGAATATTAAAGGATTTGTAACCAGAATATAAATAATAACAGTTAAAAAATGGATAAAAAATTATGATGGACCCTGCACCATAGAAAATATACAAATAGTCAACAGGTATAGGAAGAGAAACTCAACATCTATAGTCATTAGGAAAATGTAAATTAGAACAGTGTAATAGCACTAAACGTCCACTAAAATGACTAAAATTAAAAATACTGACGATAACCAAGTATTGTTAAAAACATGAAGCAACTGTAATGCATACACATTTCTAGTGGGAATGCAAAATGATAGAGCCTCTTTGGAAAGCAGTTTGGCATTGTCTTATAACTTTTAACATTCATTTATATATAGCCTAGCAATTTCACTCCCAGGTATTTCCCCTGGAGAAATGAAACATTTATCCATGTTGCATTTGTACCTGAATACACAAAACAAGGTTTATTCATATTAAAGCCAAAACACTGGAAACTATCCAATGTCCACTGCTTGAAGATTGGTTAAATTGGGTTACATCCATATGTAGAATATTATTCAGTAATAAAAAGGAATTACTGATATATGCAACATAGATGAATCTTAAAAAAACACTATGCTAAGTAAAAGAAGCCAGACAAAAATGACTATATTATTTTTTCCTCCCTACAAACTAAATTTTAGAGAGGGCAAACTATATTTACAGAAAGCGAATCAGGGGTTTCCACAGCCAGGAATAGGGCTGCAGACTGACTACAAAGGTAAACAGAGAACCCTATGGGATGACAGCAATGTTCTAAATTACTTTGGTGCTTAGACAAATGCAGACTTCTGTCACAACTAGTTGAATATTGTTTTATTTTATTATATTCAAGTTATACTTCAATAAAGCTGATTATTAAAAAAAAATTTAGTTGGATTCTCATCAAAGATCCAAACTCAGTTAAAACTTTGGCTTACTAAAACCTATAGTCAAGATATAAGTCTTCATTGAAGTCTGGAATTAATGATAATTTCAGAGATGAAAGTCACCTTAATTTGCAAACAAGAAAACCAAGGCCCAGAGAGGTCAATTAACTTCTCTTAACTGAGGGTGACTGCACATTCTAGTTTGCTTGGACAGTCCTGGTTTATTCCTATTGTCCTGATGTCGTAACTGTTAATGGCACACTCTTTCATTTTCAAAAATGTTTCAGTCTGAACGACCAATTTCATGGTCACTCTATCTATATCATTCAGAAATACTGGCATTGCTAAGTCTCAAACCCATGATTCCTCATTAGCAACCATTGCTTCCCATGGAATCCCACTGCCACCAGTCAGGTATAGGCAGGAAGGAAAAATTAACATCTGTAAGTCATCTTGTCAGACAGATTTAATAAATTGCTAAACACAACCTCCCTTTTACACACACAGTCATACACACTCACACTCACACATATTCATACTCACACACACAAACTTATATGTTGCAGAGTTCACATTTAGTGGTTCTCAATTTCTCAGTATTCAGTGGGTGTTGACATATGTGTTCCAAGGAAGGATGTGAATACCTCTGAGCATCTTATCTGCCTATGAGGAGCTACACAACCTTGGATATTTACTTAATTCTCTGTGTCTCAATTCATCCTTCATAAAAGTTAGACTACCTGTATTAAATTGAGATAACTAAACATCTGTAATGCTGGTATTTGAGAGCCAACTTAGCATGTGTTATAGAATGAATTGTGTCCCCAAAAGATACAAAATGCCAACACCCAATACATCAAAATGTGACCTTATTTAGAAATAGTGTCATTGCAGATGTAATTCGTAAGACAAGGTCACATTGAGTGGAGTGAGCCCTTAATCCAATATAACTGGTGTTCTTATAAAAAAGAGGAGAGGCACAGAGACAGAGACATGCAAGGAGCTGGCAGCTATGTGACAGTGTCAGTGATTGAAGTGATGCTCTGACAAGCCAGGGAACACTAAGGATTGCCAGCAAATGGCAAAAGCAAGAAGCGGCAAAGAAGGATTCCCTTCTACAGGTTTTAGAGAGAGCATGGCCCTGCTAACCCCTTGATTTTGGACTTCTAAGCCTCCATAACTGTGTGATAATAAATTTCTCTTGTTCTGTACCATCTAATGTTGGGACACTAATACAGTGGTATTAAGCACATTCACAATGTTGTACAATCATTACCACTATCAATTTCTAGAACTTTTTCATCCTTTCAAACATAAACTCTTTACCCATTAAAAAATAACTCCCCATTTCCCTTTCCCCCAATATTATCCTATTCTTGTAATATTTAATAAAAATCTGGAAGCATTCATACCAATAGTCTCAAAATATTTATCTTAACTGACCAAAATTTATTAAATATTTGTTCAGCACCTATTTTGTGCTTCCCCCAAAATAGATGACTAAAGGCTATTTTTAAAACTATTTTGGACTTTATAAAATCAATGAGTTAGAATATATATAGCTAGCTCTGAGAAATAGCACCTGGCACTTAGTAAGTATTATATTGGTGTTAGTTATTACTGTCTTTTTTGTTACTTTTTATTTTCCATATTTTCTAGAATGAATTATTTTTATAATCAAAATAAAGTTTACTTTGGAATTTTTAATAACAGAAGGCCTATAAAGTCACTACAAAATAGGTAAAGAATTCCTATCCAAACCATGTAATATTTATTTGAAAAAATATAAAAGAAAACTACATGAAGAGAGACAACCATACACATAAGCAGCCCTGTTAATGGAACTGTTCCAAATTGCAATGCTAGAAAAACCCACTCAGGGGAATAGAGCACAGGCCAAACCAGGGAGGAAAGCTTTGAAATACTGGGTGCAGGTTTCACAGCTTTCAAGTCTGTTCCTGAATAGTCAGGTTTTCATGGCGTCTCTAGAGCCTACCCATTATGCTCCTGCATCATCCGTAGCCTGATTTCTTTTAGCTGTGACTCATTTCATTTCAATCCTGGCGCCCTGGCTAATTTGTTCAGCCATACAAAGGAATATAATGGCACAAATCCTCATTAGGAACTTCTGAAAATGCAGGATTTCCCCTATGCATAGACCAGCAGGGTTTAGTTCTGGCAGACATAGGATTATATGTTCTCTTTCTTTTGTTCTCCAAATATTTTCTGTCTCAATTCCCCTATAGTACTATGTACATTACTCTCATTTATTGCTACTCTGAATGTGAGGGTTTGATAGTCAGTGGTGCGAAGCTTATATCCTCAATAGATTCCTCTTCAATACCTGTAAATGACTCCAACTCTTTAAAATGTAGCTCTTTACATGCAACGGTGCTGAGTACAGCTATTTGGATCATCTATGCTAGTTAAATTACACAGTCTCAGCTTTATCACTAAATTTCAAGACTACTCAGAAAGTCATTAAATTATGTGTTCTGCTTACCAGAGGAAAAGGATATGTCATCAGGGTCTGATGCTTTAACACTTTGGGGGCCTAATGTCTTATTCAGTCCTTTTTAGTGACTAATCCAGACCACATTTGCATTAATAGCCTTAACCTCAGTCACAGGTTTAATTTGTTGAAAACTATATTTAGGCCTTTGGGAGCCTCTATAATGAATTTCATTAAACAGAAAGATTATATAATGTACTCTTTTATGATTAATTAACTCTCTATAAAGATGATAATTATAATTAAACTTATAATTTGACTTGTGCATCATTATCATAATAATTGATTAAGTCATTTTACCCCGCAAGCGTTCAAAAACTGCAATGCACGTGAAACAGAAAAAATTCTAAATCATCAAAAATAATGTAGTTTTCACATATATTTCACATATGCTATAGCCTTTTTTTAGTCTTTTCAGTTAATGGCTTCTTTCCTGACTATAACAATTTCTTTCCCCACAAAAAACTTTTTATTACTCAAAAGATGACAATACATTTATCTGTAACACTCACATTTCAGATCAGAATGCTATATATTTTAGGCATATCTGACATTTTTAAAGTGCAGGATGTACTACTTCCCTCAGGTTATTCAGGTTTGTGTATGCGGCCTTTGGCCACAGTGTTAAATAAATGGATAGCACTCATCAGAAACTTCACGCAACATGCTTTCAACATGCTGGCTAACCTTTGAAGGCATTGGCCCTGGACAGTATAAAATATTCCTATTTCAAAAATGAGAAGGAAGACTTTGGCTTCTAACTACTCACAGCAGTCCAAAAAACCCACACAAATGCGCACCAGGAATTATAATTAACCTCAATGAACTGCCACATTCCAGGCTTTCAAAGGACTTATCCTAAAACATCACAGTGCACCCCTGTATCTGGAGGCATGCACAATAGCAGCTGTGAGGAACTGCTGCCGGCAAAACAAACAGCAGCATCATTATGGCTATTTTTAGCCTGTAGGATGGAGTCTGCCCAGGGCTTCTGGCTCAACTCACACACACCAATGTACTGAAGCATCAGCATTCCCCAGCACACCTGAGCAGGACCATTCCACTAACAATTCAGAATCCTTCAGGAAAACTCTGACTGAGCATAGGATTCTCTCTAAAATTGCTATACTGAGATAAAAATCTTAAGGAAACAGTAGAAGACTCAATGTGAATTCTATAGTTCTCCCATCCAAAACCATCCCCTTGGGGGGCAGGGGAATAGACTGAATACACATAATGGCATTTTGGCTTATGTAATTTCTCTTCCCTACCTCTATTTTCTACTCCTTAATACATGCGTGTGTATATAAATGTATACCCTTTTCTGTAAGTCATCTTGAGAACTTTTCTTAAAAGAGGTGAGGTACAAATAAATAACTATTAAGACCTTAGTATGAATTACTTTATTTAAAAAAATTTAGTTTTAATTATTACGGGTACACAATATTTGTATACATTTATAGGGTACATGGGATATTTTGTTACAGATATACAATGTATATCAATCAAATCAGGGTAATTGGAGTATCCATCACCTCTTTTGGCCAAATCAAAAGATCTTGGTTTCTATGTCTATAAAATGAATGGGTTAAGCTAAATAGCTTTTCAACTCAGTGCCTGATCCCTTTCTGACTGTCCCCTGCCTCCTGCCACTTGCTTCCTGCTCCAGCCACAGATCTCTGTACATTGACATGTGTTGTTCCTCTACCTGAGATAAGCCTTATTTGTCCACTTTTTTTTCAATTTTATAATCCTACTTATCTTTCAAAACTCTGTTCAAGCATTGTCTTCTATAAGAGGTCTTTCATGCTTACCTGTACTAAGCATTTATCCTCACTGTGCTGCAATCCATGCTTGCAAATACCTTTCAAGTAAAAAAACCACCTTTCATTCATCTTTGCAGCTCCAACACCTCACACCACAACTGCCAACAGGACCTAAAAATATCACATACTGAATGAATAAATGAATGTCCTTTCCAGCTCTGACATCTAGTTAGACTGAAATAGGCCAGTAGGATAACGAGCACAGCCCTCACGCATTACCCAAAATGCAGCTGCCTCTGGCAGAGGTCGAGGGACTTAGGAAACTGCAGAGGGAAAGATCAGCCCAGCTGTATAGGACAGGGCTGGGATGAGCACTAGTTAATAAAAGGAAAGAGCAAAAAGGAAGTTCACTTACTAATTTTGCCTAGGACTAACCTGGAGCTTCGTATAGTGAGTTAAATGCAATCAAGCTTGGACTTTGTGGTACAAACATGCAGAATGAGCCGCCATCAATCAAGATTTCCAAAATGTCTCATGTACACTCTAAGAAGCAGCAGGAGGGCATCAACTCTTAAAGAGATTATCTTTAAAATTTTTAGATTTATACAGTGTTCTCAATGGGGGTATTATTGCCCCACCTTAGGGGTATTATTGAAATTTGTAGAGAGTTTTTTTGTTTTGTTTTGTTTATCTTCTAGTATAACTGTGCCTATGCATTTGTGTACTGAAATGTATATTATTTTACTATAACTTATATTACATTTCCCCCAAATTATATTTTAGTTTCTATTTAAAAATTGAGTGTACATAGGTTTTATTATCTATAATTTTGTTTAATGAAAGAAAAGAGGGTAGCACATAATATTTGCAATAGTAAAGCTCATTCTCACCTCCAGGGAACTCAGAAAAAAGGCCAAGAAAATGGGGAATGGATCATTGTTTCCTCTACTTGGCTTTATCCTAGTGTTCACTGTAGCATACTTTTCTTTCAGCTACCAGAAGCCACTACTCCTGGAAGTTCCACCTAGACCTCAGACAAAGATACTATGCTTCAAGATTTGAAGCAGATGCCAATGCCCATAATGTCAGATCTGCTGCCTTTGGAGGAACAGAATGGCTTATTCCACTAAATCAAGGAAGTTTTAGAGGACACACTTAAATTCATCCCTAAAAGAAGAATTGGAAGATTGGCAGGGTTTTTTCCTCCTTTTTTTTCTAATAGGTGCAAAAAAATTGAATCAATCAAAAGCCTTTGTTCATAACACACCATTATCACTGGTTCATACAGAAAGATCCAAAGTCCCTTGAACAAGATAAATTGTGGCAGAATAGAATCTTATTTTAGGGTTAGATTACAAAATCAGTGTACAAGTCCCAAATCGCCTAAATCTAATTACCCCAGAAGTTTCCTTAAATCAAGCATAAAGTACGGTATACATGATTTTGACCAACAACACTGAAGAGTAATGTTACGCATATCAAAGTTTGAAAATCAATTAGCTAGACTAATAGAAGAAATTTAAAACATCATCCATGGAGACTTCTGATTATGTGAACTTTTCTGGTGCCGTGATTAACTGTCAAATGTTTGCCAATTAGGGATGGGTACAGAATTCCAAAATATTCCTTTAAGATTTATTTAATTGTTTGTTTTTCTTTTAGTGGTTCTCAAGGATTTTCATTTTTATTTTTTATTTTAGAATAGTTTTAGATTTACAGAAAAGTTGCAAAATTTGTACAGTGTTTCCACGTACCCCACACCCAGTTTCTCCTATTATAAACATCTTACATTTGCATGGTACATTTTTCACAACTCATGAACCAACACTGATACATTATTATCTATTAAAGTTCATAATTTATGCATGTTTTCTTAATTTTTACCTTTTGTCCTTTTTCTGTTCCAGGAGCTTATCCAAGATCCCGCATTACATTTGTCATGTCTCCTTAGGCTTCTTTTGGTTGTAACAGTTTGTCAGATTTTCTTTGTTTTTGATGACCTTGACAGTTTTGGAGAGTACTAGTCAGGTATTTAGTAGAATGTCCCTTTATTGGGATTTATCTGATATTATTCTCACGATTAGATTGGAATTGTGGGGTTTTAGAAGGAAAGCCGCAGAGGTGAAGTGCTGTTCCCATCGCATCATAGTGTCAAGAGTACATACTGTCAACATGACTTGTCGCTGTTGATGTTAACCTTGCATTCCCACCAGCAGTAATGAATGCGAGTTCCTGCCGCTCTGCATCTTTGCCAGCCAGCACTTAATATGGCTAGCTTTGGATATTTTAACTGTTCTAACATATGGTTAGTGGTATCTCTTTGTTCTTTTAACACAGAAATGATATTGATCATCTTTTTATACAATTCTTTGCCATCTGTGTGTCTTCTTCAGTGAGGTGTTTGTTCATATCTTTTGCCAATTTTTACATTGGGTTTTTTTGTTTTCTTATTGTTGATATTTAGGAGTTTCTTATATATTTTGATTGGAAGTCTTTTATTATATATGTGATTTGTAAATATTTTCTCCCGGTTAGTGACTTGTCTTTTTTTTTCTCTTGACAGTGTTTTTCACAGAGCAAAGGTTTAATTTTACTAATGTTTAGCTTATCAATTTTTTCTTTCATGGGCCAAGCTTTGGATGTTATACATAAAAACACATCTCCAAAGCCAAGGTCACATAGATTTTCTCCTGTATTTGTTTTTTTAAGTTTATTTATTTTTTAAGTTTTTTATTTTTTTAATTTCATAATATTACAGGGATACAAATGTTTTGGTTACATGAATTGCTTCTGTACTGCTTGAGTCAAAATTATAAGTATGCCTATCACCCAGATAGTGTCTATTGTACTGTTAGGTATGATTTCACATATGTCCTTCTATAAGTTTTATAGTTTTGCATTTTATGTTTAGGTCAATAATCCATTTTGAGTTAAATTTTGTATGTGAGGTCTGCAGCTAGGTGCTTAATTGTCCCATATTCCATGCTGTTTTAACTGTACATGTTGGAGTAGAAGGATGAGGTACTGGAAAAGGCAGTGGTAGAAGTAAGGAACTAAAGCCAGTGTCTGAATTATTAATAAAAGAATAAATGATGTGATCCTACTGTTTTCACCATGAGGACATTCTCTCTCCTTTCACAGTTCCTCTAGGGAAGCAATATAGCAGACTAAACAAGCTTCAGAAGGCCTACTTTGGTGTTTCAGAGTCCTCATTTTCCTCTGAGAAAAAAATGTTTGCCTGAATGACCTCACAGGGCTCTCTTAGAGGACAAGAGAGATTATGAAAAATTAAGGCACTTTGAGAAATCCAAAGGCCAGTACAAATGTAATTTAACAAGCACCACTTTATAATGAACAATCTTCCTGTAAGCTCTCTTCCTACACCGTGCCTGGGACGTAGAATCATTCCCTTACTTATTGCAGAGGTTTTCATCAAACATTCATTCTAGAGAGCATTTCCATGTCAAGTTGCAGCTTAGTACTCTGACTGGCATTCTCTGCAGAGCAATTTGGGAAGATTAAGCATCCACCACCTCCAATGTCTTCCTTTCTTCCCCTCCCCTCTTTCCTCTTCTGGAAAGGACCTTGTGAAGCCATAGGGAAATGATGCATTTGCACACCTATTCAGAAAACAGCTTGGCTGCCTGGGCTTGGCAGTGGACAAGCTCCTATTTTGAGCCCTCTTCAATGTAACATACTCTGCCCAGAGGAGACTGAAATCATCCTTTTCCTCCACCTCACGTTGTAAGTTGAATGTCAGCCACAATCCTGGCCACAGAGAGCCATCTACCAAGTAGACATCAGCCCTACATCATCCAAATCATTGCCAAGACATACACCAGGGGGTTGGCAGCATGGAGCTGCATTAGTCCTTGAGACTAGAATTTGGCAATGGTAACCTAATCACTAAGTGAAGGGTTAGCCAATTCTTGGGCTTTTGCCTTCATTCTGAGTTTCCCTCAGTCCAAAATTCTCTTTCAATAAAAGGGGAAAGTTTTCTTGGCCCACCCACATGTATCCTCAATAGATTGCTAAATCATTCTAGCTTTGAAATGAACTAACTAATGCTTTCAAAATGTGAAATCTTTCTGTGCCTTCTTAAATTGAAATGGAAAGGAAAATATTTCAAATTGAAGATTTCTGAATAATGATTCTGTTCTTTCCTTTCATCAGCAAACTGCAAGTTTTCCAAGATAAAATATTCCCTAATAAGCAAAAGAAATGACTTTTTTCTGGGGGAAAAAGCAGGTGAGTAGTGATACAGTCAATATTGATATTTCCATTAGCCTGAAATCTCATTAAAGACATTTGTAATTAATTGCAAATATATTTTGAACACAGAAGATTTAACAAGAATACTATGGGCATGTTACATTCTAATTCTGTTGATCTGGGTCTTTCTATCTCTGGAAACAACTTATGTAATGAATACCTAACCTTTGCTATGTGAAATGAGGGACTAAATGAAGCTCACATTTAAATGTAACTGAAAATGTGTCAAGTGAGTTGTAAGTGAATAAAGCATGTCAGAATGATTATTTTCTAAAGGTGACAGATACTGTAGTTGTATTTCCAGGTATGTGGAGAAGCTATTAAAATTCTAGCAAGGTCTATCAAGTTCAGAGAATGACACTGGAAATTTATTACAGGTGCCAAACTCAGTCATTTTCTGAAGCATGCTAATGTTTCCCACTGAAGACTCCTATAAAATTCATTTCAAGATATTCTGGGGGGAGGAAATGTGTTCATGAAAATCACAGGGCCTTCAAAGGGAAAACAGGGGAGCAGATGAGTATGTGTGTATGTGTGTGTAGTGTGTATGTAAATTGCTGTATTATCAAATGAGATAAACTATAAACTTCAAAATAGCCCCGTCTATGTTTCTCACCTTCCAATGGGCCATATACCCAGTGCATTCAACAAAACTTCAACAAATTATCGTAGCTTTAGTCTTTTTTACTTTTATATATGCTACCTCCATGGTCTTATTTACTCCTAGAGTAACTATACTTCCAAACAATTCTGCACTTATTTAACTGTATTCTAAATACCTTCTCCAACACACAAACCCTCCAACATAAAACCAATGCTGAACAGAACGGAATTGTAGATAAACACATTTTCTTTCAGTTTCTCTTTCTAATTCCTTTCACTCTTTACCACTTTCTTTTGCTTGTTGGTTGGTTGATTTGGTTGATTATGTGGCTGCGTGATTGCTTGCTTGTTTACAGCAAGTCGGGCATGTATTTAATTTGATTTAAGGTGTTATACTTTAAGTTGTGTTTAAAGCTATTAACTCTGTCCAAGGATGGCATAATTTAAGAAATATTCCCCACAGTGGCACTCTTGTCTCCTTAGATGTAGACAACTGATTCTGCACGAACCTAGCAGAAATATGCTGGGGAAGAATGCAATGAAATTAGATTCATTTTGTTAAAGACTTTCATCACAGAGAGTGAACTCAGATGGGAAAGACTCATAAGGCAGATGAAGTTGTGAAGCACAAGGGATCAAACAATGCAGTATAATACTAGAATATGCTATAACATAATACTGGAGTGTGCTATAACATAACACTGGAGTACGCTGTAACATAATACTGGAGTATGCTATAACACTGGAGTACGCTATAACACAATACTGCAGTATGCTATAACATAACACTGGAGTACACTATAACATAATACTGCAGTATGCTATAACATAACGCTGGAGTACGCTATAACATAATACTGCAGTATGCTATAACATAATACTGGAGTACACTATAACATAATACTGCAGTATGCTATAACAACACTGGAGTACGCTATAACATAATACTGCAGTATGCTATAACAACACTGAAGTACGCTATAACATAATACTGCAGTATGCTATAACATAACACTGGAGTACGCTATAACATAACACTGGAGTACGCTATAACATAATACTGCAGTATGCTATAACACTGGAGTACGCTGTAACATAATACTGCAGTATGCTATAACACTAGAGTACGCTGTAACATAATACTGCAGTATGCTATAACATAACACTGGAGCACACTATAACATAATACTGCAGTATGCTATGACATAACACTGGAGCACACTATAACATAATACTGCAGTATGCTATGACATAACACTGGAGTACACTATAACATAATACTACAGTATGCTATGACATGACACTGGAGTATGCTATAACATAACACTGGAGACTGGAGTGTGCTATAACACTACAGTGAAACTTGAAAACCCTTCTGTGGAGTAGCTGTTTTGCCTAAATAGCGTTGCAACAGCTAATTTATTATTGTGAAAACTGATTTCACCAATTATTTGACAGTACATAACTGACATGAAGAAGGATGTGTCATTCTGTGGGTGGATCACAGACCACTGGAAAGGTTCATCTGATGTGTAGAAGGAAAAAATAGAGAAAAAAAGGTAATTATACTTCAGCTTTTTACTTAATCCCAATCTTGCAGGATGCCTAAATCATCTCTGATCTACTCAGGCAGATAAACTGTCAGGCATGTCACACTACCGAGAGGCAGCTGTCACACTGCTTTGGATCAGCTCTGAACTGCACTGTTATTTTCCTGACATAATATGTCCCTAGTTTGGAGGAATCTTGGGTAAATAAATGTGTGGACTCATGTTCTCATGGCTATCAGGGTTTTTTCATCACTAACAGTGATTACTAATTACTAACCACTAACAGTGATTGCTAATTACCCTAAAACAAGATAGGACAGTAAACATAGAGGTTCCCACATATGCTTGAATTTTTCAAGCCACCATTTTTTGCCAGGTCTCACCAACCATAGCTCATCCTTTAGGTCCAGATGTCTCCCACTGCCCACCCTCCTAATTTTACATCTTTCTCCCTTCTTACCAGACTTTAACCCATCCCCTACTCCTAAGGCTGCATTCCCTTCTAGGGCCTTGAAGAGACAGTGCAGAACAGAAGCAATAAAAATCACATAATCAAATATATATATATATTTCTCTAGTAATATAAGAATATTTTGTTGAAAACAAGCATTCCATCTAGAGAGCACATAATGCACCCCTGCAAGAAGCAGAAGAAGCTAGAATGGGGAAAGGTGAACAGCTTTTCTTGAATCCTTAGAGTTTTCTTTCTTAGTTTGCTGGGCAATTTACCATCTGGAAGGTAATGATAATTGGTGGTAATTTGCTGCTAACAGTCATGTGAATGTGCTTGTATCTGAAGGGCTGGAGTCCCTGCACATGGCCTTTTCTTGTTTCTGTCCCAGGTCTGTGACCTATGTCAAAAACACACCAACACTTCCATTGATAGTTTACCCCAAGAGGTCTTTCATATATGTCTGTAACAGTGTTGCTTCTGTTGCTGTCTCCTTTTTAGCTTCATTCATATACTTCTTAGTGTACTACCTATAAATATGTTCAAAGAGAGAAACCTGTCTGGGAAGAAAGAGTACACCTGCTGTTTGAAGCCGATGGTGTATTGTTGATAGATAACAAAAAGAAACTGAACTTCTCAACTCCTATTTTGCTTTTGTCCTCATGGCCAAGGAAAAAGATATTTAGACTAAAATGAGTAGAACAAACATTGGTTACCTGAGAATTGAAGCTCCAGATGAGAAAAGAGGTTTAAGGGAGTATCTATAAATAAGTTCAAATCTCTTGACCTGAGAATTATATTTCAGGTTACTGAGCAAACTTTCACTTGAGGATGGCAAACTACTATACATAATCGTTAGAGAACTGTGGAAAAATAGAAAATTGCTGGAACACTGTAGATAGTAAATGTGATTTTCATTTTTAAAAGTGGCAATATGTACTCAGTACACCATTAATTTCCAGACAGGACCAAATTATGAAAAGAACACCCCTAGTGCAGAGGTTGGTAAACTTTTATGAATGATTAAAAAAAAAACTTTTAGAAATCTGACTCATATTATAGATACCTTTGCCCCAAAATATGGGATCAATAACTAAAACATAGAATGGAATCTGTCCACTCAAAATATGTACATGCACACAAACAAAATTTTACATACAGTCTCAGGAAGTTTATAAACTCCCTTAATTTCATTCATGATTTAATTAATGAGTTAATTAAGGAAAATCACCATCCAATTAAAACAATTTCTATCTTAGCAAGGTTTCTAACTGGTAGATCTATAAATAGGGCCAATAATACCTATATTGATTTAAACAAGACACTTTGGTAAATGCATCATATTCCAGTAGACCGAATGACAAAAAAGTGAGTCGGCTGTTAATAAAATTAGTTTGTTATCCCTTAAACAAATATTTACTAAGTTCCTTTTATGTGTCATTTGTTATAGGCACTAGGGATAAGGTGATGCACAAAACAGGCAAGATCCAAATACTTGAAGACCTTGAAGTCTAGTGGAGAATTTAGATGACAAACAAAATAATTTCAGAATGTGATAAATGGCACGAAGAAATTAAGCAAAGTGATGAGCTAAACAGTGAGGTATATGAGGACAGGGGGCTACTTTCATAGTCTACGACAGTCTCTGTGATCAGTTCATACTTTATCTGAAACTTAAAGCTTGGGGATAGGCAGCTTTGTGAAAACCAGCGGAAAAAGCATTCCAGACAGAAAGAAAACGAGATGTGAAGACCTCAAATGGAAGAAGCTTGGTTTATTTGAGGGAGAGAAAGGCCAAGGAAAATGGTAGATATAAGGTCAAAGGCCAGATCAGGTAGGGCCTCAAGGTACGGTAAGGACTTGGGATTTCATTCTCAGTGAGATGGGAAGGTATCTGAGGATTTTAAGCAGGCCAGAGAGGTAACACTGCTTGCAGTGTGGCAAACAGATAATGCCGGCAGGGAGGGGTAGGGCTAGAAAGGGAGCTTGGAGCAGGGCAGTGGTTATGGAGATGGAGTGGCAGTGGTTATGGAGGGAAGTGCATACAGTAACAATATGTTTTGGAGGATTTACTGATAGATTGGATAAGAAAAAGAAGAGAAAAGAAGTAATTTAAGATGACTCCCAGGTTGTTGTCTTGAGCACCTGGGTGAGATAGTAAACCTATTTACAAAATAGGAAAGACTGGGAAAGAAACAAGCTTGATGGTGGGAAGTAGAGATGAGACAAAACTAGAGTTAAATGACTTTGTTATTAAATGGTTCTTATTCAGGATTAGTAGCACTTTATTAGAAAGTTTCTAGGGATGTGGTAAATGACTATACCCTTGACCTTGTCTTGCTCAATTTTTTATTAATTAGCATGGTTTAAAGTAGAGAAGGAATACTTGTCAAATCTATAAATTAAAGGAATTTAAGATAGAATTTAGGCTGAAAGTATGTGCCAAATATAATAAAATTAAATTTAAAAGGAAAAATATAAAGTCCTTCTCTTGAGTCCAAAGCCTTTATATTTAAGCATAGATTGGGAAGTATGTGGTTTGTAGCAGCATATAAAAAAGACACAGGGTTTTGGTAAACTATAAATTCAAATTCCTAAGATACTGCATATAAAGGACTTAGCAAATTGACTGGCACATAACCAACATTGAATCAATGGTATTTTTGTTGCCATTATGATCCTTTTTATCACTGTTTTAAATGTTTAAGCCAATCCATAATGTCTGCCAAAGATACTAATGCAGTTTTAGGATGAATTAATAGAAATAGAATATCTACAGCATAGGAAGTAATAATTTCAATTTATTCTCGACTCATGAAACCACACATGGATTATTATGCTTAACTACATAATGGCTATAGACATGCTACCCTTAGCAGGCCAACAAAAGTAGTAAAGGGACTAACAATACACCATGTGAAGGATGTTGAAGAATTGAGGATGTTTGGATAAGAATAAAGAAGAACCAGAGGGGACATATGAAGTGCCTTCATATAATAAGAAAGTGGACTTCTGATGCATGTCCCCAGAAGATAGAAAAAGCATGGCTGTATAAGAGCAATGAGGGGACATATTTTGACTCGCTCAAGGAACTTTATAATAGTCTGGGATTCCCCATGAAAGAATGGACTCCTTCTTAGATATGGAAAGTTCTATAACATCGGGGTATTTGAGAATTGGTGATTGCCCTGGGACAAAAGTGTTGCAGAGAGGATCAAGCAATGGAAAGATAGTTACACTAGATAATTCTACAGATTCTTTCCTGCCGAGTGGTTCATGATTGCCTTGTACATGTATAACTATAATAGTATACAGTCTCAGTTTGTTTTTCTTTTTTGATATAAAGCAACAAAACAGAAAGTACCAGTGGTCTTTATTGTTTTAATTTGAGAATATCAGAGATGGTGAACAGGCACAGACTCAGTAAATGCTGTATATTTGCCGAAACAGTATGTGGAAAATCCTTTTCCATGGTCAGAGTTGGTGCATATACAATATGGCAACAGGACTGGCAGTACCCTCAAACTCCTGCCAAGAAGTAGCCAGTTCATGATTTGCTCTTGCTTATATAGATGACACAGCTCCTTCTCTCACATTTCTGGTAAGTCATTACTGCTATGATAATAATTGCAGAATTTCATTTGGCCATGAAGAAATGTTGTGAAACCAAGGTCCTCCCTGAACCCATTATTGAAACAAAGAAATGTACTTGACTAGATGTCTTCATACCCATAAACCAAATCTTATTAAATTTGGTTTATGGCTTCAAAATCGTTTATCAACCACCCACTTCCCAGCAGAATGTAAAACTCCGCAGTTGTGTGAATTACCTCAAAGTTCTAGACTTCTAGATTTGCATATCCAAATGACTTACTTACCATCCCCACTTGAATGCTTCAGAGTTCCGAAATTTAACATACTCCAAATCAGCTCTTGATTTATATTTCTAAAGCTTTTCATACCTCTTGACCCCCTGCATTAGAAAATTATACCTCTACCCACCAGGTGCTCAAGCCAAAACCGTGTAATGCATCCTTGAGACTTCTCTTTTCCTCTTCCCCTTCCTGTAAGACGGGTCAATTCTTCCTTTGCAATATATATGGAATCACTTCACTTTTTGCAGTCTCCTTGGCCATTTTCCTAGCCGATATCACCCTCACATTTTTTCTGGTTCTTTATGGCATCTCCCTACCTATCTACTAGATGCTATTATGCTTTAACACCTTCCTTTCCATACCTTTCAGAAATCAGCCAGAGATATTGACTTAAAATGTAAATCAGATTGTGTCATTTCCCGGGTTAAATTTCTTCAATCATTTCTCATGGTCACTTAGAATATCAACTCCTCAACATGGCGCTGAAGGCCTCAATTGATAAGATACCTAGCTATCTCTCCATCTTTAGCTCATGGTTCTCATTCCTTCTTTCATTATGCTTCAGTCTTTTCTCAGGTCTTCAAAAACATGAAGCTCTTCCTACTCTAAGTCCTCCAAGTATTCTCTTTCTTCTGCCCAGCATGTTCTGTTCCTAGCTTTTCTCTTGGCTTGCTCCTTCTCGACCCTCAGGTTGCACATTAAATTATCCCTCTTTGGAGAAGTTTCCTTGACAACCCTCTCTAAAGCAGATTCCCTGTTTGCACTTCTCTCCTATCCTGGCCCACTATCTCTAGCTTACCATTCCCATCATTTTCTTCCTAACATTGACCACAATTTGTAATTATTTTACTTATGTACATGTTTTATTTATTTTTCCCCAGACTATAAGTTTCAAAGATAGGGGGCATCAGTTTTGTTCATTGCACATTAGACAGGGAAATATAGCATGAAAATTATGGACATGAATTCTGAAGCTGGGCTGCCTGGATTCAAGTCCTACTTTGCTGATTCATAGCTTTCTGATCCTGATTTCTGACTTCAATGACTTCAACTATGAAAAGAAGATGGTACTTACCTCAAAGGTTTTTAGGAGGATTAAATAAATAACAGTGCTTAGCATATAGTAAGCACACAGTAAATGTTAGCAATTGTTATTTTAGTGTCTAGCATATAATAAGTGCTGAAGAAGTATTTGTTCCAGGAATGATTCCCTCTAACAGTGGTTGTTTCAAGAAATGTCAAAACTAACTGGAGATCATTTATCAGATTAAGAAATGATCTTTAGCTGTAAGAGATTTATGACCTCAAGTACATTGTCATTGCTGTTCATAATCTAGTGACACATTTTGGGGTGACTTGCTAAATGGCTTTTCTAACTATCCATCACTTTCTTTAAGCCCTCAAAGGACCACCCACAGCCTTCACCTTATAATACATCAAAAAAATAAAAAATATTTTGAAGGCTCTCTTATTCTGTTTTGTGCTGCTATAACAGAATACCACAGACTGGGTAATTTAGAAACAATCAATGTTTATTTGTCTCAAGGTTCTGGAGGTTGGGAAGTCCAAGATTGAGGATTTGCCTCCGGCGAGGGCCCTCTTGCTGCATCATAACATGGCAGAAGGCATCACATTGGTGAAAGAGCATTGGAGAGAGGGCAAGAGAGTAAACATGAAGCTTCAAGCCCTTTTGTAATAGACATTAATCTATTCATGAGGATAGAGCCTCATGGCCTAAACCATTAGGCCCCACTTCCCAACCTGTTGCATTGGAAATTAAGTTTCCAACACATGAATGTTGGGGGATACTTTCAAACCATAGCAATGGCTAATTCTCAATTTTGTTCCCTTCCATCTCTAAATTTAACTCTTCCTTTAATTAAATCCTTTCTTAGAAACTTAGAGAAAGACTTCTCCTTTTTCCAGAGCCAACTCTTTTCTCATGCTTCTTAACTTCACACCCTCCTACATCCTCTGGATGCAACTTCATTTTTTAAACCTTCTCACTCAACCTCTACCTCTATGTTGAGTCCATGCTCTCAGTATGGACTCAAGTATGCCAATGTCTTCCCCCAATATTCATCAAACTTACCAGAAGTTTTGCTTTTTTTTCACCACCAAATTTCTTTTCCACATTCAATACCTTCATTTCCTCACTACCCATTCACTTTGTAACCCACATTCCAGCACCATTTGTAACTCTCATTAATGTATTTGCCTCTTTTCACTGTCATGTATTTCCACCTTCCATGGCTTTGTTGTTCTCTATGTATCTAGAATATTTATTCTTGCCATTATATTTCTCTATCAACAAATCAAATTTTCTTTCAAAGTCTGGTACAAACGTATCTTCTTCGGTTTAGCCTACTCTATTCCTTTTCTTCCTAGGCAAAATTATTACTCTTGCCTCTGTCTCTAATAGAACTTTATTTATATTTCTAATATATTTTAAATTATATTTAGAACTAGATAGTTGAATATATAAATATATAGGTAGGTATTCTCTCCACTAGCTTTTAAGCGCCTTAAGGGCAATGTATGTCTTATTCATTTTTGAGTATTTCTTTAATAATTAAGTACATAAAGTGTTTTAGTACTTACAATCTTTTAGTCACTGTGCTAAGCACTTTAACTTTAATCCTAAGAACATCAAGAGGGAAACTATATTATTCCCATGTACAGATGAAGAAAATGTACCTTACAATGGCCGCTTTACTTGCCTAGTACACCAGCTATCATTCTTAACCACCATATTATATTCTCTCCCAGAAATTTTTGGAAGGGGAGAGAAGAAAGAAGAATAAATGGGGTAAGTTTTAAAATAAACCTAGTGGTGTAAACCCCAATCCCCAAAACACCTCACAAAAAGTTGTGCTTCTTTGATTATCTGTTTCCAGCCTCCAGTAGATTTTTTTTTGACAATAGCTTGAAGCTAAAAGTTATTAAGATGAGAGCAACAGGTAAGATTGTATTCTGTTGCTTATTCAACTATCAGATTTTTCTGGTTTACTTTATTCTGTAACTTTTTCCAGACAGTTGTTACTAAGATTCTTTGCTTTGGGAGAAAACAGCAAAAAAAGGTCAAGTCACATTCTTACTTTTACAAATGTTGAGAGGGGTTTCATGGAGAGAACTATAAATGTTAATAAATATAAATAAACCTGAATAAACTAAATAACACAACTTTCTTTTATTGTATTAAGCCTTTAGGAATTTAGGAATGTTTAGCTCTTGCTTAGTCTAAATGAATAGCAGCAGGTAAGATTAGAAAGATAGGGAAAATCAAAGAGCCAGAATACATAAATAAAAATGAATGCAGGGGTAGAATTAGGGAGAGAAATGAAAGCAGTTAATTGGGTGGACAGAGAGGGTTGAAGAAAGTCATCTTTTCTTACCTAAGTAGCAATATTTTAATTTCTAACTTCAGCAGCATTAACACCAAAAATACCAGACTCATACAGTACATACATTTGAAAATTATAAAGCATATGGCTTATAAGAGACCAAAGGCTAAAAACAACCCAGACATGCAGAAGTAGAAAATTGCTTAAATAAATTGTAGAATAATTGTATAATGGAATATAATACAACTGATAAAAAGAATATTTGTGTGGAAAAACTTCAATATATATTGTTTACTGAAAAAAGCAAGTTACAAAAAGAGTATATGGTGCATAATTCCATTTTTTCTAAATAAATTGGACTACATGTGGTATATTGTGTATATGTATATATTGCTGGATACATGGTATGAAATTACTCAATATTGTTACTCTTGCTCATTTCCAGAAGGTAGAACAATAGAATGGGATGAGATGGAGGAAGAAGTTGAGGATTTTATTTTTTATATAAAAATACTTATTTAAAATTTTTATAATAAACCTATATTACCTTGATGTATCTGTGTATATACAGATTTATCCTAAAATACAGTAATGTCAATGCAATAAAAATAATTTTCACTTAGTGATGAAAATTTCTAGAACTTGTCTTTGTTCTTAGGAGTTATAATTAACAGGATAACCACCAAATTATAGAATGCAAAGTTGAGATTATCTGATCCAGTCCCCCTTTATAAATAAAAAAATAACACTAACAAGGTAAAGTGACTTATCCAAGTCTCACAGGCCTTAGCATTAGAGCTGGAAGGAATTAATGAATCAGTGGGAAAAAAAGGTCTGTCAGATAAGTTAACAAATTAATAGCCAAAAAAAAAAAATCTCTGATAATAAGCTGTTTGCATACATAGGAACTAGGAAGACAGGGCTTTTTCATTTTCTCTCCTAAAGGAATCACTTCTGTGTCTGCAGTACTTAAGGGCAGAAGCCAGGAAAACCACAACAGCTGCAGCTAACTTGGGAAGAGAAAAATGAGGCATATGGTACCAATAGAGAAACTAAAAGAGTGATTCTCTGTCCAAAAATACTTTTTGCTTTCCTACTGTGTGCCAGCTGAACACACTCGATAATGTTAATATAATAGGAACAGGGACAACAAACACAGCATGTGCAAGGTCACCAGAAATCTCCAGTCAGAACACACACAGCCAAACCAAATTATAAATAAATAAAAATAGATAACATCATACCACCCAGCAAAACAACTTGAGCACTTTTTAAAAAATGAAAACCAAGATGTTTTAACTGGGTGGCTACCAAAGACTGCTTGTCCTTTTTCCTTCTTAATTGAAATAAACTTAGTCTAATGAAAAAAAGGATGCTATTATAATTTTGGCTGCCACTCAGCATCAAATCGGGAAGGCCCTGCTGGCAGTCCATTCTGAGTGATGATCTGGCAGGAGTTAGACTATTTGAGGTGACCACACCACTGTATGTGCCCCTTCTTTCAGGACAACAAATATCAAATTGTGCTTTTCACCATTTTAGACAATTTGATTTTTAGATTTCAAAGCTCTAGATCCAGACCATCTAAGGAATTACATTTTTTTTTTTTTTTAAATTTAAGACCTCTGTGAATGCATAACTGGTGAAATGTAAATCGGCTGTCTAGATTGTACCAATAGCAGTTTCCTGGTTTTGATAATGTGTTACAGTTGTGCAAGATGTTAACATTTATGGAAGCTTGGAAAGGATGCTTGGGTCTTCCCTATATATTTATTTGCAACTTCCTGTGATTCTATAATAATTCAAAAATAAAAAGTTAGAAAAACAAAACAATCTCCAAGGCACATTTCTTCTAACTGAAATTAAAAATGGGGGTTAAATTATAAATCTAGTGACCAATCCTTTGGATTAAGGGCTATGAATTGTGTTACCTTCAGGGGTTATTTTCTATGCACTGTCAGTCCCACTAACTTCCTTTTAGAGGCTGTTCAGTTTAACAAGCATTCAGACAGCTTTCTGAGAGCTAAGAAAAATCACACCGTTGGCAGCTGTAAGGCACATGGACCACACTTCATCTTGTTAATAGAGTTTCAATGCAGATTTGTCTACGTTCTTACTTTACTGCAGTGCTCATTTTCTTTCATTTGTTCTTCATAAAGTGTTTTCATCATCAGAAAAGTGATTTTATAACAGGTACTAAATATTTCCTCAAATCATTTTCTTTATCACATTTCTTTATGTTTCTGGTAAAATATTAATTTTCTTTTGTATCAAAACAGCCAATCTAATATGCTATAACACTGGAATGGAAAAATGTAATCTCTTTTTCTTTACATGGTATCTTCAAATTTCCAGGTAGTTTTTCTTATGAAATCATTATTTACTCTTTTTACTGGATAGGGACATTTCAGAATGAATATGCTGAAGGATGATATACCAACCTAAATAATTTAAACATGCTCTGCACTTACTATCTACTATCCCACAGGTAGTGGGAACTTAAACACACGCATATATTTAGTTTGCCAACCAACATCGAAAAGATGAAAGCAGCCCGATGGCATGGCAAGTAGAAGGAAGAGATAGGGAGGTAATAGGGTCTTTGTAAGTTTTAGATGTGGAAGGGTGGTGCCCAATTAAAGATATACTTTCTAAAATGATGTCAAGAGATATTTGATCAATTTTTCAGTGGTCAGTTTCAAAAAAAAAATAAGTGAAGTCCATGATCTTGACATAATGTGACTGTGGCAATGCCACTGCCTCAGCCAGGACCAATAAGATCTCTTACTGGGGCTTGGGTAGGATCTGCTAATATAGACCCATCTTGCTGTGTGCTTGTCACGGAGAATGGACAACCAAGCTGTTGAACCAGCCTTGATCATAGGAAGGGCTAATTACAAGGTTTTAGGTTATTCTCAGAACTTTTAGTTTTTTATTGGGAAAGGATGACAGGAGACAGTAGTCCTTGTTCTTCATATCAATCAAGTGGTGAGCGGAAGGGACGCTGCTGTAAAGGGAAGTGACAAAGGGGGAACCAGAGGTGTTGCTGTGTGTGCTTCTTTCCTTGAGGCAAACAGCAGCATCCGCTGTTACTCCCTGTCTTCTGGGATTAGAGAGAAAAATGGACGGCTATTTTTGTAATTGCAATGCATTTAAATCTGTTTGCAAGGGATTTATTTATATCCTATAGTCAATACATTTAGTAAACTGAGCAAAACCCGGCCTGCAATGATAACTTCTTAAACTGCATTAAGCAGCTCTGTTTCTAGCTCCAGTCAATAGAGGGACCACATGCAACTCCTCTGTGATTTCTGGACTATTTGCCTTTTCCCATTAATTGACTTTGGAAGTTCTTCCCTTGATTGAATTTTGCTGCTGTGTGTAGAAGGTAACAAAAAGGTGTTATAGCTGAAAGAAACATTAGTCACCGTCTTCTGACCCAATCCTTCTCCAACAATGATACCCACAGCAGAAATATATGTCCCATCTTGACAAATAAGCAGAACACAGACCTATAAAGGATCTTATAGAATTTACTCTTGACAAACTAACTCCCATCAAGGAAAATTAAATATATGATGCCAAAAGGGTGAGACAATATTAGGCCTCATGGGCCTGGAAAATTCAACATTAGTAATACATCATTTTTGGTCAATGTCCAAATGTCCAAATACCATCTTAGTAATATCACCTTTCTACCTTATAAGAAAAAGAAGTCCACAGGTAAGAAAAACAAGAATAGCCACATGGGACTATATCAAAGTTAAAAACTTCTTCTGAGCAAAGAAAACAATTAACAGAGTGTAAAGATAGCCTATAGAATGGAGAAAGATATTTGTAGCCATATATCTGATAAGGAGTTACTATCCACAATATATAAAGAACTCCTATAATTCAACAACAAAACAAACAACTCAATTAAAAAATAGGCAAGGATTTGACTATATATTTCTCCAAAGAAGCTACACAAGGGGGCAAAAAACATATGAAAAGATGCTCAACATCACTAATCATCAAGAAAATGCAAAGCAAGACCACAAAGAAAAATCACCCCACATTGATTAGAATGGCCACTATAAAATTTTTTAAAAAAGGAACAACAGAAAATAAAAAGTATTAGAATATATAGAGAATTGTGCATGTTGGTAAGAATATAAAATGGTATAGACACTGTGAAAATCAGTATAAATTTTCCTTGAAATTAAAAATACAATTACTGGCCGGGCGCGGTGGCTCACGCCTGTAATCCTAGCACTTTGGGAGGCCGAGGCGGGCAGATTGTTTGAGCTCAGGAGTTCGAGACCAGCCTAAGCAAGAGCGAGACCCCGTCTCTACTAAAAATACAAATAAATTAATTGGACAACTAAAAAATATATAGAAAAAATTAGCCGGGCATGGTGGTGCATGCCTGTAGTCCCAGCTACTCGGGAGGCTGAGGCAGTAGGATCGCTTGAGCCCAGGAGTTTGAGGTTGCTGTGAGCTAGGATGACGCCACGGCACTCTAGCCCAGGCAACACAGTGAGACTCTGTCTCAAAAAAAAAAAAAAGACAGGCAGACTGACTTTCTCCTGTACTTGAGGGAGACTGGAACCGCTGTCTCCGTCACTGTGGCCTAAGGTGTCACTCCTCTGCCACTTTCGATGTTTGTGTAGTATCCTCTGCCTCCCAGCTGTGCCTTCTCCCATAACGGGCAGCCTCTGTGGTGTTACAGGAGTGGAGATGAAGAAGATCACCGATGCCCACACGCCATCCGGCCTGACCGTGAACCTGACGCTCTACTACATGCTCTCCTGCTCTCCGGCCCCGCTGCTCAGCCCCTCCCTGAGCCACAGGGAGCGGGACCAGATGGAGTCGACACTCAACTACGAAGACCACTGTTTCAGTGGCCACGCCACCATGCACGCCGAGAACCTCTGGCCGGGGCGGCTGCCGACCGTGCAGCAGATCCTGCAGCTCTCCGACCTGTGGAAGCTGACCCTCCAGAAGCGCGGCTGCAAGGGGCTGGTGAAGGTGGGCGCCCCGGGCATCCTGCAGGGCATGGTGCTCAGCTTCGGGGGGCTGCAGTTCACGGAGAACCACCTCCAGTTCCAGGCCGACCCCGACGTGCTGCACAACAGCTACGCGTTGCACGGCATCCGCTACAAGAATGACCACATCAACCTAGCCGTGCTGGCGGACGCTGAGGGCAAGCCCTACCTGCACGTGTCCGTGGAGTCGCGCGGCCAGCCCGTCAAGATCTACGCGTGCGAGGCGGGCTGCCTGGAAGACCCCGTGGAGCTGACCTCGGCGCCTGGGGGCCACACCTTCTCGGTCATGGTGACGCAGCCCATCACGCCGCTGCTCTACATCTCCACCGACCTCATGCACCTACAGGACCTGCGGCACACGCTGCACCTCAAGGCCATCTTGGCCCATGACGAGCACATGGCCCAGCAGGACCCCGGGCTGCCCTTCCTCTTCTGGTTCAGTGTGGCCTCCCTCATCACCCTCTTCCACCTGTTCCTCTTCAAGCTCATCTACAATGAGTACTGTGGGCCTGGAGCCAAGCCCCTCTTCAGGAGTAAGGTAGGATGCCGCCGCCGGGTCGTCGGGCCTGTGTCTCAGGCTGGCCTGGCAAGAGCCGGGCAGGAAGCCAAAGCCCTCAGCCCTCAACACCAGAGCAGGAGCTCTGGTGTGTCTTGAGAGGCCATGAGAAAGTGGCTTCCGAGAGGAGACCACAGGGCAGGGACAGCTGTGGCAGCGCAGGTGTGAATAGATGAGTCCGCTGGTTTCCCAGGGCAGTCCTCCCCGCCGCCCCCCAATCTCAGCATTTAAAAGTAACTGCAGGCTGGGTGCGGTGGCTCACGCCTGTAATCCTAGCACTCTGGGAGGCCGAGGCGGGCGGATCGTTTGAGCTCAGGAGTTCCAGACCAGCCTGAGCAAGAGCGAGACCCCGTCTCTACTAAAATTAGAAAGAAATTAATTGGACAACTAAAAATATATAGAAAAAACTAGCCGGGCATGGTGGCGCATGCCTGTAGTCCCAGCTGCTCGGGAGGCTGAGGCAGGAGGATCGCTTGAGCCCAGGAGTTTGAGGTTGCTGTGAGCTAG